>PVJL010018591.1:0-15589 GCA_004026885.1 Lyroderma lyra | reverse complement strand
GGCCGGGACCCTCGGGGCGGGAGCGCAGGATGGGTAGGGCGGGGCGAGCTTTAGAGCCGATCCCTCCCTCTGAGGTGCCCGACTCTGCCGCCCGACGCGGCCCCGCTGCTGCACCTGCGCTCAGAATCACCTCAATGTCCCCTTCCGGACGCGTGCTGTGTCCGCTCTCCGGTTCTCTGGTCTTGTCCAGGGTGCAGCTCAGTGGTTAGGGGGCCTCCGTGCGGGTGAGGCCGGGCCGGGGCCTCGGCGCCCCGAGCCGCAGGAGCTCACGGGGGAAGCAGGCTTGCAGAGGGGACGCTTGCCCGGGCGTGGCCGCTGCCTGGCCCAGCGCGCTCGTGCAAGGGGCCGGGGCCACTGCCGTTCGCCCTCTTCTCCCCCTCCCTTCCCTTCGCTTTCTCTCCGCCTATCTCTGTCCGCAGAAGCTCGGACCCGGGATTGTTCGCGCAGTTTCTCACACCCCCCCACTCCCCCCCCCCCCGGGTACGCTGGCTTGTCCACACAGCTGTGGACCATTGTCTACTCTCGGGACATGTGGCAAGTCCACAGCCCACCTTTGCGCCCTCTCATCGAGTTTGCACTTCCCAGCTTCCTAAGTCTCCTTCTAGCACTTCACCTGGCTTCCGTCTTCTCCTGGCTAGTGCCCACCAGGGCACAACTCCCGCCTCCCCCTCAGCAAACCTCCCCTAATCCCGGGCCCTCCTGTCCCTCTGCGCCGCCTACCAGCCCCATGGGCTCCCTGAGTTACCATGATCCTGATGACCCTCAGGGCTCTAAGGACCTTTTAGCCCCTCAACACAATGCCTGCATCTCAGCTCTGTCGCATCCAGTACTACTGACCTCCTTTTTCCCCCAGCAAATTCTCTTTCCCTTGAATTTCCTGCTTTTTTTTTTACCTTGAACCCAGTTCTGAGTTTCCTTGCTGGCTCCTTCTTGTCCACCAGCACCAGCCACGTGACTCCCTCTTGGCCTTTGCGTCTCTTCATTCTACTTCCTCACCTGAGGGCTGTGATCCCGTCTCCCTCCCCACCCCGCGGGGTCCAGGATCGCAGACCCAGTCCTGAATTAGATCCCTGTGTCATGGTCATGGTAGAGCTGTCCTTATTCCTAGGATCTGCATGCTGACGTGTTTAAGGATGAAGGTCATTATGTCTGGAACCTACTTTGGAATACCATTCAGCAATAATATGCAAGGGCTGTCGGGAAAGTATCCAGCTACATAATATGAAAAATAGAGGCCTTTAGGGCTGGGGTTTTCCCAGACAGCCCTCGTATAATTACATTTATATAGAGATACTGGATATGTATAGATAGCTTATTGATTAATAGGTAAGAAGGTAGAAGATAGTGAAAACAAGTGTGGCAAAATTTTAACAATTGATGAAATCTTTACAGAGATTTATGGGAGTTTATTACTCTATTCTTTCAACTTTTCTGTAGAATTCTTTTTACAAAAAACGAGAATTGTCTCACTGATTCTCTCAGAGAGGAGGCACAGGTCTTTCTCAAGGCACAGGCCCCACTGGTCTCCTTCAGCCATAATAATAGTTTAGCTTCTTACATGTGCCCACAATCCCTTCTCCACAGAGCATTGCACATGCTGTTCCCTCAGCCTAGAATGTTCTTCCTTCCCCTGGTTGCCTAATTCCTTCTATTAATCCTTCAGGTCTCTCTTCAAGGGCCACTTCCTCAGGGAAGCCCTCCCTGACTTTCCGGATTGAGTCCAGTTTCCCTCCTACAGGCTTCATAACGTGATGTGTTTCTCCTGTTGGGCTCAGCACAGTGGCCCAATGCCTGTCTCCCCCATGACCGTCAGTGTCAGCTCACCCTCACCCAGGGCTTGCTAGGTACCAGCCTCCATTCTAAGCACTTTACTCAGAGTTCATGTCCACTGCGAGTCCCCAGAGTGTGTGTCCAGGTCTGTCAGCTCTCTCTCCTGACCTGTATATCTAACTGTGAATTGGTTATGTCCACGAGGATGTCACACAGCCATGGCAAACCCGGCATGTTCAACCCTGACCTCCTCATCTTTCCTCACAGGGCTTCTCTTTCTCCTCCCCGTTCTGTTTCCTATTTCAACAAATGGCATCCCCAGCCAGCTAGCCACCCCCACCTGCCACTCTCACTGCGTCTGCCATCAAAGCCACTCCATCACCGAGTTCTGTCTCTTCAACCTCTAAGTGTCTCAGTCCACTCGCTGCTCTTTTGCTCCAGTCCGTCTCCTGCAGGGTGCCATCTGTCATCTCTGCAGTGGAATTCCACCAGCTCTCCCTGCCTCTCTCACCCCACACCTTAGATCCATTCTCCACTCTGTAGCCAGAGTTCCCTTCTAAATCGTCAAGTGCATCATAACACGCCCCTGCTGAAAACCACCAGCCCAGCACCTCGGTGGACTAAACCAGCTTGGAAACCTCCGCAGTGTAAACACCTAGAAATGTAAATGCATGGCTGAGGTTGCGAGAAAGAAAGAGAAATGTCCCTGTGTCAGAAACCAAGAGGCGTCTGAAAACGAGAGTGGTTAGCACCAGTCGGTGCTCGCCGAGAGTGAGCCTTAGACCTTGAATTAGGCTGACCAGACATCCTGATTTAAACAGGACAGAAAACAAAGGCACTGTCCCATTTGGAGCAGTACGTACGGTCAAGCCTCAGTAGCCTGACCATTGTTTTCTGTCCCGTTTCAAACAGGACGTCTGGTCAGCCTTCCTTGAATGGACCCTAATGATAGGGGCTGGGCTTCATCGAGGGATGCAACAAAGTGAAGTCTCGACCTTCATATTTGACCAGTATCTTCACTTCAGCTTCTGCTTTATCTTTGTCCATTGGAAATTCAAATTTTCCAATACTTGCTTCAGGGACATTCTGACATCCTTGAACTTGTGCGTCATCAGCGATCATGTGATTATATCCCCCGATTTATTCACCAATTTCACCAGTTGTTTTCTCTTGTGCCCTTTCTCTATTCCAGGATCCAATCCAGGATACCATGTTGCATTTAGACTTATTCCATTTTAGCCACATTTGCTTTAATCACGTCTTCATGTGATGATTTTATAATACAATTTCCTACAGACAACATACAAAGATAATACAGTTTTCCCTCTAATGTGCTTAATCAAATTTGTTTCGTGTTATTGGTCATTTAAATATTTTTCTCTCAGCTTCACCTTTCAAGGGGGTTAACGACCCATCCATGTTTAGAATGGCTGTCAACTTTGGGAAAACGTCTATAAAATTTCTTTCACCTTCGAACTTCAAATACATAGTATATTTACAATTGCATTCTCAGACGCATTCTTGGTGGAAGAAGACTTCCATTTTGACCAGGCATCGAATAAGGATAAATCCCTGACTTAGAGTTTTTCATTTCTGTGGTTAGAAGAATTTTGCTCAGACTAGAAAGTTAGCGATGGCTCTATACATCTTTAAAGCTCGTTTCTCTCCCATCCACATGTTTTGGGTGCTGGGCATTGTGGCATTTTCTGGCTTCCATCCAACCTCTGGTGCTGTGTGCCCAGCAAGGTGGTATGTGGGTGGTGGGGGCATTTCTAGAAACGATTCTACAACATGTACACCCGCAATAACTGAACTACACATGGAAATGAGTGTGAACCCCCTAACATATCCCTTAAAACCCGAAGTAAATGTACACTAACTCTAACTCTCCTTCCTCCTCGTCACACCCTCAAAGGGCCCACGGTCATTCCCACGCCACCCGTGTGAGGAAAACTTGGAAAAAATTATAGTTGCTTTTTAAAATGTTATTTTTCCGGATTTTTATAATGCCTGGGTCATTCGCCAGCTCCCTAAAATTTGCTGAGGTTTCTTTTCTAATTGTCAGTATTGACATTCATTCTTAATTTTGTTTTCATAGCTTTTATTATAGTATTCCTGAAGAGGGCCCCAAATTGCCTAAGCTTCGGGCCCCAAGAATGCAGGCTGCACCCCCAGCTCAGACAGACACTCGCCGCTCGCGGACATCAATGAAAAGCTGCCACAAAGTGACCTTCGGAAATAGGGAAACGACCTCAGAAGGAAGAGGGGAGACTTTGGGGCCAGCAAAGCGAATGAGTGACTGTCATTCCATAATAGTAATAACGATTAGCCGTTTCTCGTGGCTCCGGCCTGTAGTGCCACCGCCAAGGCCGTCTGCGGGCCGGCCCCGACCACCTCCAGCACCGCCCCGCTCACCGGCCCGGCTCGGGCACCCGCACGCCGGCCCCTGGGACACACGTCCCCGCCCTGCCAGCCCGGACGAGGGCTCCGCCGGCCCCCTCCGAGGCAGCCTGTTGTCAGTACCACTGTAGCAGCTACAGGTTCGGACAATTAATCTCACGAACTCGAGTGTTCTAGAAAAAGTGCTGCACACCTCACTGCTGAGTGTCACGACAGTCACCTTCGAAGTCCCCCCCTTGGGAAGCTGTGCGCCGACGCCAGCGCCGAGTCCCCGCTTCAGAGCAGGTTTGGAACTCTTTTTCCGGAATGGCCACCAGAGCTGTCGTCGTCCCCAAAATCTGACAATGAAGTTCGTGAACTTGCCACTGTGCGCTGTGCAGACAACTCAGTAGAGTGTCACAACCTGAATTGTCAGATTTTGGGGACGACGACAGCTCTGGTGGCCATTCCGGAAAAAGAGTTCCAAACCTGCTCTGAAGGGGGGACTCGGCGCTGGCGTCGGCGCACAGCTTCCCAAGGGGGGGACTTCGAAGGTGACCGCAGTGAATGTAGCGCTTCTCTAGGACGAGTTCGTGAACTTAATTGTGTGACCTCATACGGTGTCTGTCGGGGAACAGCCTTACTGGGGCTCTCACCTTGTGAGGTATATAAATGGCCAATCACTGTGCTGCTTTTTACCCCTGAACTAATAAAAAATAATGAGTAAATAGCTCACTCTGCGGGGGGAGAAATAGAAAAAGAAAATCTGGAAACGTGTCCGTTTTGATAGACTAAATCCTTCTCCTAAAAGGTCAGGAGGTGTCAAACGTGGCCTTAGGCTGTCCGAAGGCCAGTCAGGGGCAGAGGCGCGTTGACCCGTGGTGACCCGGTCACGGAGTTTCACCGGAGTGACTCAGGTACGGAGGTGCCCTCCGTCCGTGCGTGTCAGGGACACGAGTGCCCTCCGTCCGTGCGTGTCAGGGACACGAGCGCCCTCCGTCCGTGCGTGGGCCGGTCCCCTTCATTCAGTGTGGGCAGCTGCCCCCGGGAGACTGTGGGAGGCTCTGAGGCTGGGACGCAGCGTCCAGGGAGCTTAGGAAACCTGCCGCCGCCTACGTAAGAATTATCTGGTATCTGAAAGCAACCAGAGCCACTCGGGCTGTCCCTGTCCTCTGACTCATCACCTAGAGGCAGGGCTCCTGAAAAGGGGCCTCAGACGAGGGAGACTGGAGTGGTCCCCACTGTCCCCTGCTTTACATCTTGCTTATCCCGGAGGGGAAAGGCTGCTGCTCAGCCCCTCCCAAGGCCCTTCCCAAGCCCTGGACACAGGGTCAACTGGCCAGGAGAGAACCATCCCCACGCAAGTTGCTCCCTTCGGGAAGAGGAGCAGAGCCAGGGGCTGGGCAGGTCCCCAGATTGTAAATGTCTCTGCATTTCGCAGGAGGCGTCAGACTCCAAACCGCGGCAGTGAAAGAGGAGAGTCCGGAAGGCTGAACGCTTTATAGACAGATACACAGAGAGAGGAAGGGGGCGGCCGCCTCTGGACTTGGTCGTCGGGACAGGAGGAGGCTCACGAAGAGCTTTCCAGAGAGGACCGGCTGGGGCGGATGGTAAAGCCATCAGAGGGACGCAGTGCCGCGGATCAGCACAATGGGGCCCTTGTGCGCGCTTTGGGGACTTCCGTGTGTATATGTTTGTGACCCCCGTGCCCCCTGCAACTCCAGCCTGGGGTCTGCTAAGAAAAATAACCTGACTCGTGGCGGCGTTCTTCCAGCTCCACTTGAAAGTCTGAAAAACCCTTGAAGAGGAAAATAACCTCAGGGAGCCAAGGCTTTCTGCACTTGGCGAAGCCCTAGCCCCAAAATACCCACAAGAACACTCTGCTTTGAAAGGCCTGCAGTATTCCTATCTGAGTCATCTGAAAACAAATAAAAAGAGACCTAAACAAACAAACCTAATTGTGCATGGAAACATGGCCAGGTTTCCAGCCTGGCTGCTCCTCTGTTTTCATTAGTCAGAAGCCAATATCTGCAGCTTTCATGGTGTCCAGAACAAGCAAAATATTAAAAACAAATTGCCGAGGTTTCTTCCCCTTCCCGCCTTCCTCCGTGGTGCAGCACACGGGCCAAGTTCCAGACGTCTCTCGGCCTTGGCTCTCGAACCTCTTTCCTTCCGTCTTGATGGGCAGCTGCCTGCTTGCCAGGCTGCCTGTGTGGACCAGCAAGCCTGTGACCGTGGCATCCGTAAACGTCAGCAATTATTGGACACTCAGATGAAATTTAAAAAGAAGTCTCTAGGGTCTTGAGACGTTATCGTTTATACCAATGGTCAATGCAACTGGTTTGAAAATCAGGCCTGCCAACCCGAGTCCCCCCCGTGTAGACCTCTGTGTTGCTGCTCGCCGGCCCCCTAGCAGCTGCCTTCTTTTAGGTATTTCACCATGAAGTAGGCCTCCCACTGTAGCAGGCGTCTCTTGGTCTTGCCCAGTCATTTTCCTTTCTGGTAATATCATCTAATTTTCCTCTGGAGAATCAATCCTCCCCTCGGACTGCAGTCCCCGTAGTTGGGTTGGGGTTTACCTCTCCCACCCTGCTTCTGGAATGTGTGATCGAAGCCTAGCCAATCTGAGCCACCAAAATTGGGGAAGGGATAAACACAAAACTCCAGTGTAGGCTACTGAGACACAAGCCTGGGACTTTTGCAAGGACCATTGGGAAAGAAGCACACCGACTTCTCCAGGGTTGCTAAGCTGGCAGAATGAAGCTTGTCTGACACAAAGACGAGCCGAGCTCAGGGATACAGAGGGATAAGACCTCACACAACGTCATCCGGGCACCTGGACCCAGCCACGGCTGAGGGTTGCTCTACTCTGGACTTTTCTGTTATATGAACAACCAAACCCCCAGTTCACTTAAGCCACTTGTAGTTGGGTTGTTGAATCTTGCAACTGAAAGAGTCCTAAAACACAAGTGCACTCACACTCCTCTCCAAATGCTATGTGAAATTAAACTTTTGCATCTTCCAAGTGGACCGGCACTCATTTTTTAATTTCTGGGTATGATCTCCTCAAAAGGAAGAGTGTGTGTGTGTGTGTGTGTGTGTGTGTGTGTGTGTAAATCTCAGTTTCAGTTAAATGTCACAGGGAAGTCCAGAAGATAATCTACATTAGTTCTAAATCCTATGAGAAAAATTGCCTCTGTCCCTCATAGCATAATGAGAAATGAATTAATTCTCTCGCCTAACCCATTCTGACACAAAGAACAGAACACTAGTAATTACTGAGGAATTTCCCTGCACTCTTTTGCTTGTCCTGATGACAAGTTCCAGGCATCCTGTGAAGCCAGGGGGGAACATCTAAGTGTAAAGATTAGTCTAGATCCAAACCATGTAAGAAAACAGCAGTAATAACAAATCTCTACCAAACAAAAGCCAAGGCGACCGATGCCACACAGACAGCATGTGGGGAACAATACAAACTATAGAACCAACGTTTCCTCTTTGTTACAAATGCTGTAAATAGGTGAGGACTTGGTCTCTTTTCTGCTCCTGATAACTAGAAAAGGAACTCATGTTCACTTCCTTACTCTGGTTGAGGGTAAATATCAGGATGGGGTCAGGGTGACACACAGGAATGGAACTGGGCTAAGTGACCAGAAGGATGAACAGATTTTTAAATCATTAGTCGTGAAGACAATCAGCCATCCTTCTCCAAAGAGGTCCATCAGCGCTTGATTCGGATGTCACCTCCTCCGGGAAGCCTTCCTTCATGCTCTCATTAGAAAGTATCACTCCTGTTCCTCTTGCACAAAATCCAAAATGCTGAATGTTGGAAGTAAGAAGGTAGAGGAAATTTTTACTTATACCAGTTTTCTTGGGGAGACCACCGGAATAACTACTTTGGTAAGTCCCTTGGGATGAGGTGAGGGCTAAGAGCTCAAAGGGCATGGTCAAGTCACACAAGATGGGGCCTACCCTGCCTTCTAAGCTGCCTGAGTCTAATTTTGCAAATAGAAGAAGCAGAAACAGTTTTCTGCTTTGTCATGCTTTTTGCATGACAAAGTGGAGAGGCATTTCTGTAAGAGAATCTGGGAAGAAGAGCTGGGGGGCTGCTCCAAGGAAGGGGTAAAGGGAGGAAACATCACTGGAGATGCGCCATGGAGGAGGAGCTTTAAAGAACAGAAACAGCCAGTCAGGGGGCTTCAGCTGATGACTGAGATGGATGCCACGTGTCCCCTTTCTTGTGTCCCATATGAAGCTTCCAGTAAAGTCTCCCATTGCTCATCTGTCTGATGTGCAACTCTGAAGGGAAAGGATTGCTGCGTGCAGTTTGATGCAGACAAAAGCAGTGAAAACACACGCAGACACGAGTCTGAAGTTCAAGTTAACTCTGGGTCCCATTGACCAGCTCACCTCTTCAAGTGGATGATGAAGCTCCTGAGAGGAAGGGGCTATTTTCACTCACTTCAAAATCCTCACTTAGATGAGTGAATGACCTAACCATCAGGGAAACACCTGCAACCAAATGGCCTGGGAGTCAAAGAAACCATTGTCAGTGATGTAACTCCTGGGGCTCAGTATCTATTGTGACCTAATTATCACCATTGGTAGGCACACGAGTACTAAGGAAAAGGCCAGGCAGGTCCTAGTTGCTGCAGCTGGTGTGCAAATGGGGCTATTTTATTTTATTATTTTATTTTATTATTTTATTTTATTATGTTTGAAGTATACGAAGTTATGGTAAGCTCAGCTGAGAGCCAGCCTCGGGCAGGGCCATTGTCCACTAAGGCAGATGGCGGTCCCTGGGTATGTGCTGATGATGACTCCTGCTAATAGCTTCTCCCCTTCTCAATGTCCTCTTTGCTTCCAAATCACCAGCAAGCTGCATTCCTGACCCAAGATATCAAGGTGGACCTCATGTGAACTGCCAGCCACCAGCTGGACTCCCTTTGGAGGTGAGAGGAGATAGCTGGAAGGTGGCTCTTGGCTTCTGGGCTCGGGCAGGGCTGAGTGTAATCCCACTGTCCACTCCCAGGCCTTCCGCTCGGCTCTAGGACGCCTCCAGCTAACCTCTGTCCTGGCAGGCTGAACACACAAGAACCCTGTCGTTTCGGAGTGTTAGGTCGAGGAGTGTAGAGGGAGAATGCAGAGTGGCCCCAAGGGAAGCCCAGGCCAAGGAGATGGCCCAGCTCGGTGAGGGAAAGCAGACCCAGTCCACAGCAGACTTGAGAGGGCTGGGAATCAGAACTTTTGGGCCCCGAAATCATCCTTGTGAGGCACTGAGAGGTGTCAATCTAAGGATCTTGAGAGGGACTGTGGGGTCAATGATGACCTTCAAAGCCAAACATAAGCATTTGGCTCAGAGACATGAGCTGATTGGCAATCCGGACCAGTACCACCTCCTCCAGGAAGGCCTCTCTGGTCCCTCCCACCAGCTTCTCTGTTGGTGGCTGCTGCTGAGACCCCTAGTCCAAGAGAGAAGACTTCTCTGCCAAGTTCTTCCTGCAAGGTTTCGTTGATGTTTAGGGCAACAGCAGCACAAACCAGAGAGGGCTTTATAACTACAACTCGAGCTCAGTATCCCTGCCTCTCCGGCAGAACGCCAGGTGACATGGGACCGTGGCACCCTTGTTCCCAAAGGGATACCAGTGACCATGAACCTCCCCAGGATGGCACTTCCCCCCAGAATGACACAGTACAGATGCAACCACCCTTTGGCCCCTAAGAGGAGAGGAAAGTTTGTGCCATCTAGACTAAGACCCTGTCCTTTTCCTGATCCAAACTAATTGGTCATGGGAGTATCAGTTGCCTGTAGCAGGAACCCCATTGAGCAATTGAGCAATTGACACATTGATCTATTGAGCAATTGACCTACTGCCTACAAGAGTAACCCCTCCCACCCACTGGGCTGTGGTCTTATCCCCCATCTTATAGAAGACACAGTCAGTGCATTTCCAAAGCTTGGGTTTTTCTGTCTTACATGACACCATATGGTGCCCGCACCATCCTGACCCAGGTCATAGTTTTCCCTCTGGCATTAGGAGCAGAGAAGATCAAGCTCTCTGCACCCCCTGCCAAAGCTGCCCTTCCAATCTCCTGTGACCAAAGTAGGAGAAGGGGATACCCAGCTCCCCAAATCAAATACTAATTTTCAGTTGTGATGCTGCAAAAATATGGATTAAAGGAGGAAAGGGTTATCTAACTCAGCAAGAATACAGTGCTAGGAGCATAATTTCCTAAGTGCATGCAAGTATGTGAGTGTTGCATAATAAACAGAACACTGAACTTCTCAGTCTGCATTTCAGTTACTTGATGCCATTGGGGCTCCCTGCCCCCCTCCTCCAAATGGTAGGTAAGCACTCACATTAACACTAGGCGGTCCCCCCAAGGAGTCCTTCTCAAAAGGAATAATTTGCCCCACCAACAAAGTGTTTCCTCTAGCTAGCCTACAACTTCCTACAACCTGGCAGATTTCCCAGCCTCAATAATTTAATGTCCACTAGTATTTGTTATAAATACATAACAAATAAGTATTCTGTGCTAATATGGAGCTGGGGGCTCACACCCAAGCCCTTGTTTAATTCTCACAGCAATCCCGGGCAGTGGCTCCTTATATTATTTCCATTTGAGAGATGAGGAGCCTGAGGTTCAGTTATTAAGAAAGCAAAGGAAAATCTTTAACATGTATTATTAACTGAAATTTGTAAATACTCCTTATAACTTTTTTATACCAATGGTAGCCGATCGTGCACATTGTTATGCACCTCCCTAAACTGATATGTATTTGCCTGCATATGTTTTGAGTATCTGTGGAAGAATCTAGAAGACACTGGAAACATCAGCAGCTTTCAGGGAAGATAACTGAGTGGCCAGCAGGACATTGAGCTGCACCCTTAAGTTTCGATATGTAATTCTTTCCTCAGATCAAAGTCTTTTCTGTGCCATTGTAGTTTCCTTTCCCTCATTTCCAGGGCCCTTTTAAGTTTCCAATCTTTTGGAAGTTTGACATTCAACTTAATTGCATTGTGAACAGAGGATGTGGAACTTATTTTACTTCTTTGAAAATATTGTGATCTAGGAGCTCCCTGGTGGTGCAGTGTCTAGGCTTGGACGCTGTCAACGCTGCAGCCTGGGTTCGATTCCCAGCCAGGGAGCTGCCCACATAAAAAAAACAAAAACAAAAAAAACAGAAATACTGTGATCTAATACATGATCAATTCTTAAGAGTTCCACATATACCGTATTTTGCTATGTATAATGCATACATTTTTGCCCAAATTTGTGAGGGAAAATTAAGGTTGCACGTTATACATGAGTAGTATTAATTCCATTTCTATATAAATATTTTTAATTCTATTATTTATGCTTATGAGTTAAAAGTGTAACTCTAGAAATCAATAACGATATCCGTATGTAAAAGAATGCCCTGGAATGGGATAATCAAGTTTTTTGTGTGTTTTTTTAATATAAAAAAATTTTGTCTAAAATTTTTTGTACCTTGTGTCTGTTCTTGCGTTTTCTAATTAGTTGTTACATAAAGTTTCTTGTACCATAATATGTTAAAAAATAAAAGCTAAAATTCATTTGTAATACAAAAAACAGTACCTAAATATAAAAAAAAATTTGAATTAAAAAATTAAAATGAAAGATTTTTTCCCTGAAAGTTTGGGCCCAAAACGTGGGTGCGCATTATATATGGGAGCACATTATACATGGCAAAATATGGTACTTGAAAATAATGTATTCTCTATTTAATAAATACAGTATTTTATGTAGATTTTACAGTGTTGAATTTAAATTTAAATTCTAAATATTTTTGGCCAAATTTATGTGACAGTATTCTTGAGATCACTTAAACTTTTCCACTATGATAATAAATTTTTTCATTTGTCTGGTAATTTGATCAGTGTTGGCTTTTCTATTTTGAGGTTATACTGAGAAGGCTATACAAGTTCATGACTGCTGTATCTCCTTAGGGGGTCATTTATTTTAATATTGTATATTACCCTTCTTTGTCACAATTAATGCTTTTTGCCTTAAATTCTGTTGCAAATAGTATAACACCAGCTTTCCTCTCCTTACTATTTGCATGGTATTCCTTCCTCTACCTTTATTACGATTCTTCTTAGGTGGCTTTGTCAGTGTGTCCAGGATTTTCAAAAATGCTATCAGATAATCCCTATCTTCACCAGTGAACTTATTCTATTTACCTTTATCATCATTATTGATATATTTTAAGCTGTTTCCACCATTTTGCACTCTTTTTCTTTCCTTTTTTCCCTTCCATTTATTCTGCTGCATTGAAAACTTTCTCTATGTTCTATATTCTAATACATTTCTGTATTCCCTCTTTTCCCTCTTTGCTGGTGTGGAAGCTGTTGGTTCTGCTTGGGTTCTCTTATTATCTTTGACTACAATTAAAACCAACTGAAGTCATTCAATGTTTCTCTCTTCCTCATTATCATGAATAGAAACAAATTATTTTAACTATTTTTTGCCATTCATCTTGTTATCTTTTCCTAAATTTTGTTTTACCTGTTCTTTAAAAATTCAATACTTTTATAGCATTAATAGTTAATAAGACTAGATCTTAAAAGTTCCGATTACAAGAAAAAAAATACTGTACTGATGTGTGGTGATGGATGTTTACTAGTCTCAATGGTTGATCACTTCACAATATATACATAGGTTGGATCATTATGTTATACACATAAAACTAACGTGTTATACGTCAATTACATCACAATAAGAAAGAAAAAATTTAATATTTTGACCTTTCATAGTTAAGCCTACCAAAAGTGTTTTGTAACTCCCATGCCTACACTTTGAGTTGATTTTTCTTCTTGTTGAAATATATACATTAATAATTATTTTAATGAATATCTGAGTAATATGTATTTTTAATCTTTGTATGTCAAAACATTTCTTCATTTAGCTAGGTCCAAAATTAGAGATTACCATTTGTTTTTCCTCATTACCTTGAACATATTGCTGCATAGTGAGAAGTATGACTAGTGATTATGAGCATTTAGAACCAAATCGACTTAGTTTGAGTCCCAACTCCTCCTCCTGCTAATGATGAGAGCTTGGGCGAGAATTATACTATTAAACTTTTCTTCGGCTTAGTTTCCCCAGTATAAAAAGGTAAGAAGAATCCTATCTCATAGAATTCTTGTGAGTATGAAGTTAGTTAATGTGTGGTGCTTGGCGCATAGCATCGTGTAAGTGACAGCTATTATAATCACTGTCCGTGACCTCTGGTGTTGTTGATGAGAACATTACTGTCAGTCTAATTGGGGTTTCTTTTTAGGTAATCAAACTCTTCTCTCTGATTGCCTTTAAGGTTCTATCTTGGACATCCTACAACTTCACTCAGAATGCACTGTCAGTCTGGGGGTGTAGTCTTTCCACCATTCTGGATAATTCGGAATCATCATCCAATTGTTGTTTTTTTCTCCACCATCTCCCTGCAACTTCTATACACTGTATGTTGTGGCCTCTCAATCCGCCCTCCATATTTAATTGTTCTTACATACTTGGAAACTTTTGTGTCTGTCTCTGGCCTATGTTTTGGGTGAACTCCCGGGTAATATTATCTTTAAATTGACTTCTTTTCATGACTGCACCAGGTTTATATTTTATCCAATCTACTAGATTTATTATTTCAGGGATTGCATTGTCTATTTCCAAGACTCCCAGTTGGTGCTTTTCCATATCTATCTTTTTTAAGTTTATTTTTGCCTATTTCTATAACAACTTTTGATTCTTATTTATTTCGTATCTATTTATTTCTTTAATATCTTAAAAATAATTATTTAAAAAAATTTAGGGGAGTTCCCTGGTGGTGTAGTGGCTTGGGGCTTCAGCGCTGGCGCTGTCAACGCTGTGGCCTGGGTTCAATTCCCAGCCAGGGAGCTGCCCACATACCAAAAAGAAAAAAAAAAAAAAAAAATTTAGACTGTTTTATTATTTTATTTCACCTGAAGTGAACAATTTATCAATAGTTGATCTACTGGTTATTATCTGTTAAAGAGAATCTTCTTCGGGTCTCTTGGATTTTTGGTTTGCAGAGTGAGTGACTCTAAGCTTGCATGTTTTCTCATCTCTCTTTGCTTCTTCTTCTGCCACTCTTGTTTCTTTGTCTAGGAGTTTTGCGGTTTCCCCAACCAGCCTGACTCTAATTGACCCTGACATTGATTATAGCTCTTGCTTATTGGCAATATGGGTGGCTCTCAGCAAGCAGATTCAGTCAGGTCCCGGTTCTTGCGTTGTCCTGGTCATTGCCCACCGGACATTCAGCATCACATCAGTCATTGCCTTGAGCGGTGGTTAGGAGGAGAATTATCTGTCCTAAGTGGAGAAAACACCCGTCCTAGTTTCAGCCTTACCTTGGGGCTTGGCCCTGCCTCACCTGGAACATCTTTAGTCCCTGTTTCCTGGGACCCAGACCCACATAGTCACACGCAGGCGCCGGAGCCCATCCCTCTCGGGCTGCTCCTACCCAGAGGCAGCTGCCCCGGGGCTCGGCCTCCCTCGCTGCTGTGCACTTCCCTCCTGTTTCTGGTCTACAAGGCTGATTCTCCTGCTTGGGCGCTCAGTTAGGCCTTTCACATCTCCAGTTTTTAAAAGTTTTATTTATAACTGTTAAGTGTTTCTAGCAGAAAATGTGCCAGGAATGGTTCTTTGCACCAGCACTGTCTTAACCAGAAATGTTTTCTAGTTTTTTTTAAACAATGAGCAATTGCTACTGTGTCATAACAAATACACAGATGAAAGGGCCACATGCACCGGCTTTCGTAGTATGGACGTCACGTGTGATCCGGGTCAATCTTGTTTCTTCATTCTGGGCGAGGCTGACGTCAGGAGGCTGTGGGTAGAGCAAAGATAAGAACTGAATACAGCAAGAGTGAGCAACTCTGTCAAAGACATTTCCCTGGGAAAGGGGTAATGGGAAGTGTTCGTTTGGTTTAATCAGAGAGAATTGAGCATGTGTGATCACAGGGTAAAAATAGGAGATAGAAAAGGGGGAGATGGTTGGGAGGTGATGATTAGAGATTAAGAACACAATCTTCTGGGTTAGTGAGACTTGGGTTTCAATCATAGCTCTGCCACTTACTATGTAGCTGAATGGCCTCAGTCTGCCAAATCGGGATAACAATAGGATCTATTTCATGGGGATTATATAAGATACTGTGTGTGATTGATTCAGTACAATGAATGTCAGTATGCACACAATTACTCTTGATCATGGTTATAATGGGGGTGTGACGACGAATACTTATGTGTCAACTTGGCTAGACCATGGTACTCAGACGTTTGGTCAGATGCTAGTCTAGGTGGCACTGTGAAGGTATTTTTTAGATGAGATGAATATTTGAAATGGTAGTCTCTGAGTAAAGATCACACTTCAGGTTGTGGATGGGCTACATCCAATCATTTGAAG
>PVJL010018590.1:0-15588 GCA_004026885.1 Lyroderma lyra | reverse complement strand
GCAAACTGGTACAACCACTGTGGAAGGCAGTGTGGAGGTTCCTCAGAAAATTGGGAATGGAGCTACCATTTGACCCAGCAATCCCCCTTCTGGGGATCTACCCAAAGAACATGAAAACCTTTGTCCACAAAGACTTACGTACCCCAATGTTCATTGCAGCGCTGTTCACAGTGGCCAAAACATGGAAACAACAAAAGTGTCCTGTGACAGATGCCTGGATAAAGAAGCTGTGGTACATATACACAATGGAATATTACTCAGCTGTAAGAAAAGATGAAATATTGCCATTTGCGACAAAATGGATGGACCTGGAGATCATCATGCTAAGTGAAATAAGCCAGACAGAAAAAACAAAGAACTGCATGATTTCACTCAAATGCGGAATATAAAACTGAAAGCAAAGAAAAAAAGAAATGAACAAATAACCCATGAACACAATCAATAGTTTAATGTTTATTTGGGGACGAGTGGGTTAGGGAGGGGAGAAAGGGGAAGGTGTGGGAGAGGAGGTGGGGGAAGCTAAATATAAGGTGATGGAAAGAGAAGTCACATTAGGTGGTGAACTTATTATACATCGAGTTGACAATGCACTGTAAAAAAAAATTGTAAAACTGGTAATATATTTGGAAATAAGTTGGAAATTTAAATAAAGTAGTTTTAAATTAATTATTAAAAAAAGAGGGAAATTTATATCATTACAGCCCTATCTTAAGAAACAAGAAAAATCATAGGTAAACATCCTAATATCCCATCTTAAAAAACTAGAAAAGAAAAAGAACAGAAAAAACCCAAAGTCAGCAGAAGGAAAGAAATAATAAAAATTAAAGCAAAGCTAAAAAAGTAAAATTGAGAACAGAAAGACAATAGGAAAAATTCATGTTACAAAGAGCTGGGTCTTTGAGAAAGTCAAAAAAATTGACAAATCTCTGGTAGACTAACCAAAGGGCCAAAAGAAAGGTTGCAAATATCCAAAATTAGAAATGAAGGGGGAGAAATTACCGCTGATACCACAGAAATACAAAGGATTATAGAATATATTATAAAGGGCTTTATGCCACTAAATTTAACAACCTAGAAAAAGCGAATGAGTTCCTAGAAAGTTACAGCCTACCTAGACTGAACTAAGAAGAAGTAGATAATCTAAATAGACCAATCAATAATAAAGAAATTGAAATGACTATCCACAACCTCCCTAAAGGCAAAAGCCCCAGACCAGATGGTCTCACCAACAAATGTTACCAAGCATTCAAGGAAGAATTCACACCTATCCTCCTCAGATTCTTTCAAATAATTGAAGATGAGGCAATACTTCTTGACTCATTCAATGAGGCCCAACATTACCCTAATACCAAAGCCTGGTAAAGACAACACTAAAAAAGAAAGCCATAGACCAATATTTATGATGAACACAGATACCAAACTCCTAAACAAAATATTAGCAAATTCTATACAACAATGCATCAAAAAGATTATACATCATGATCAAGTGGGATTTATCCCAGCAGTACAAGGATGGTGCAATATATGAAAATCAATTTGTATATTGAATTGATACACCACATAAACAAAATAGAAGATAAAGACCATATGATTATATCAATTGATGCAGAAAGAGCATTCAACAAGATACAACATCCATTTATTATCAAAACACTGAATAAAATGGGTATAGAAGGAGAATATCTAAATGGCCTTATCATAATGAAGGCCATATATGACAAATCCACAGCTAATATCAAGAAAAAGACAGGGATGAACCCTGTCACCACTGCAATTCAATATAGTACTGGAAGTTCCAGTCAAAGCAATTAGACAAGAGAAAGAAATAAAAGGTATCCAAATTGTAAGACGAGAGGTCAAATTGTCACTATTTACAGATGACATGATACTTTATATAGAAAATTCCACAGCCTCTACCAGGAAACTATTAGAAACAATAAATAAATACAGTAAAATTGCAGAATATAAAATCAATGTACAAAAATCAACTGCATTTCTATATACAAGCAATGAATCTTCAGAAAAAGAATTGAGAGAGTCAATAATTTTTGCTATTGCAACAAAAAGAATGAACTACCTGGGAACTAAATTAACAAAGAATGTGATGGACTTATACATGGAAAACTATTAAGACACTTTTGAAAGAAATTGAAGAGGACACAAAGAAATGGAAAAATATTTCCTGTTTATGGATAGGAAGACTTAACATGGTTAAAATGGCTATTCTGCCTGAAGCAATTGACAGATTTAATGTAATACCTATTAAAATCCCACAATCATACTTTCACAAAATAGATAAAAGACTTATCAGATTTATATAGAATCATAAAAGACCTCAAATTGCTAAAGCAATATTACATAAAAATAATAAAGCTGATGGTATTATGCTCCCCAATTTCAATTTATACTACAAAGCATCAATCATCAAAACAGCTTGGTATTGGCAGACAAACAGAAACATAGACCAATGGAACAAAACAGAAAATTCAGAAATAAATCCACAAATGTATGGACAAATAATTTTTGATAAAGTAGTAAAATATATGCAATGGGGAAAAGATAACCTCTTCAGTAAATGGTGCTGGAAAAACTGGAAAAACATATGTAGAAAAAAAAATGAAGCTGAGCTGTGAACTCTCATCATATACTAAGATTAACTCAAAATGGATTAAACACCTCCATATATGACCCAAAACATAAACCGTGTAGAAGAAAACATTGGTACTAAACTAATCATCCTCAGGCTCAAGGAAGACTTCATGATCCTGACCGCAAAGGCAAGGGAAGTAAAAGGAAAAATAAATGAATGAGACTATATCAAATTAAAAAGCTTCTACATAACATTAAAAAAAATCAACAAAGCAAAAAGCCAACTGAATGAGAGAAAATATTTGCAAACAATGCATCTGATACCGGTTTAATATCTAAAATATATAAAGAATTAATATGACTTAACAACAACAAAAACAATTAAAAAGTGGGTGGAGGACCTAAACATACAATTCTCCCATGAAGAAATACAACTGGTCAACAGATATATGAAAAAATGCTCAACCTCATTAGCTATAAGGGAAATGCAAATCAAAACCACAATGATATACCACTTCAAACCTGTTAGAATAGCTATAATCAACTAGACAAGGAATAACAAATGCTGGAGAGGATGTGGAGAAAAATGAACTCTTGCATACTGCTGGTGGGAAGGCAAGTTGGTACAACTGCTATGGAATACAGTGTGGAGATTCTTCAGAAAATTAGGAATGGAGTTACCATATGACCCAGCAATCTCTCTTCTGGGTACCCAAAAATCTTAAAAATCTTAGTTTGCAAAGATTTATATACCCAAGTGTTCACAGTGGCTAAGTCATGGAAACAACAAAAGTATCCCTCGATAGATGACCAGATAAAGAAGCTGTGGTACATATACACAATGGAATATTACTCAGCTATAAGAAAAGAGGAAATTTTGCCATTTGCTACAAAATGAATGGACCGGGAGATCATCATGCTAAGCAAAATAAACCAGACAGAAAAATAAAACACCATATGACTTCACTCATATGTAGAATATAAAACTGAAAGCAACAAAAACAAACAAACAAAAAAACTCATGGACACAATCAATAGTTTAATGGTTCTTTGGGGACAAGATGGGAGGTGATGGGAGAATAGGGATGGGGCAGGAGAGGAGGGAAGGAGAAGCCAAGTATATGGTTCACAATGGGTGGTGAACATATAATGCAATAAATAGACAATGCACTTGTAGAATTGTACACTTGGAGCCTATGTAATTCTTGCTAACCAATTCACCCCAATAAGTCTAACAATAAAAATATTTTTATATTAAAAAATCATCAAATTCATATGGAACCACAAAAGACCACAATTCACCAAATCAATCCTACATAAAAAGAACAAGGCAGGAGGTATCGTACTCTCCAATTTCAATGTATACTCCAAAGCATCAATAATCAAAACATCTTGGTGTTGGCAGAAAAACAGACATACAGACCAATAATTTTTGACATGGTATAAAAGGCTCAGGTCTACACTAACTTGTACTGTGTCAGCTTCCTATGTGCTGCCTCCTGGATTCCATTCTGGATCTCATTCCTGAAAGCCTCTCTCTTTAATTTGAAAACGTTGTTTCCTATTCAAAACACTGTGTTAGTCCTTTCACTTCCTGTCTAGACAATTTCTACTAGTTCTTCAGATGTAGGTCAGGTGTGTTCTGGAAGACTTCTGTTTTACTCTGTGATCACTTGAGATCCACACAGGCTCCTATGATATCTATGTTTCTATTTTGTTAGCTTTATTTACACCTAGAGTTATTATTGATGAATAACTCTGTGAGGCCACCGTATCTTCCTCATGCATGACTGTACCATCAAAGTTTAATTTGGTAGCCAAATAAAAGAAGACATTAAACAAACAAATTAATAATGAATGAATAAATGGATGTGCAAATAAAATGGTGGGTATATAAATTATAATAATAAAAAATTAATGGTTCTCTAGCCAAGTTTCAATTGGCTTTTTTTAAATTACCAAATTAAAAAAAAAAGCAACAACAAAAACTTCAAAAACCAATATAAAAGGTACATACTGTCAACCTATGGGGTATTTCTACATTAATAGTTCTTCCTAAAATGGGCATTTAACATAGTGAAATAAAACATTTTGCAAATAAAGAGCAGAGAGATATGCTAGTAGATGTATAATAGTAATAAGGCATATTATATCAGTATAGAAAACTTTGATTTTTAGAATCAAAGTTTCAACTATGTTCTTAATTGTACTATAGCTACATCTGTTTCAACACCTAAATATTGATGGCAGCAGATGTGCAATGGAAATTTCACCATAATTAGAAAATAGATCCTGTGAGCTCTCCTTGTGTAGGTGATTTTCACTATCAGATGGAGGAATATAAGAATTTCTACTTTGAGAAAAATATAAAGCAGTTTACTGTTTTTTAAGTTAAACATTTAGAGCATTAAAAGATTTAATGCTATTTTATTTTGTTCTTTTCAATTCTAAAAATAATGACCTATCCATTTCGTGATATAATAAATATTCTTTAGATAGGACTGCAATGATGATTATTAAAAGAAAGGTTACTGCATATAAAATAATGTGTTTATGACACAATTCATTTTCTTTATGTCCTCAAGTAAAAATAAATTGTATTTTCAGTAATGATTTATTTATTACTAAGAAGATTCTAAAAAAAAAAATAAAAGAAGATTCTAGTTTGAGATTTTATTGATTTAATTATGTGTGTTTTGTGCAGAGGTATGTTAAGAATTTTATGATGAAATATTGCTAATACTAATGATGAGCAGTTCTGTGTGATTATGAAATGGCCGCTTAATCCCTGAATTTGTATGTTCTCAAAAAAAAGAAAAAACGCCAAAAACAAAATGAGGTTGTTGAAGTAATGAAGGATAGTGAGAAGGTAATTTATCAAATATGTGAATAATTTAGTAGGATTTAGAGTTTATTACTGTGATTTTGTTTGGACTTCAAATTGAAAAAGACTTTTAAATTAAAAAGATTATAAAAAATATTATACTATCTTGTTATAAGCCAGTTCACCTATAACTATACATATCTTTTTCAAGGTGAACCATATCGTCACCCATAAACCAGTACTTTGAACTTTCACTTCCCTGGCAACTTGTGATTTTGTTTCCATAATAGAACTTGCCAAGCTAAATAATTATTTCACTAACAGGTATTGCAGGCACATGATTTCCATGAACTGAGGAGTCATTATTATACTATTTAGAATGCGGGGAACTGTAGAACAATGGAGGCAGTTAAAAAAAATAAGTTATTTGCTTATCGCTATCATTCTTTGTCCAGGAAAGAAAATCTAGATACCACAGTCAGTGTTTTTATTATCATAAGATCAGAACTGCCAGTATTTTCAGTTATGAAAAATACAACTTTCAACGTATAACATATTCTTTGATTTATGTTATTCTGCTGCAGTCTTATTTTACATGGTGCATAATTCATCATAAGATTACAATACAATCTCAAAGTAATAAAATAAAAAACAAGAATATAACAAAAGAGGAAAATGATTGCTCTGTTTGTCATCTCTGTTCCTTATTATGTTGAATTTGAATTGGGGTTTCTGAGAAGACAATGAAGGGAATGATTTGATCCTGTAAGGTTCTGCCATGGGACAAGAACAGACCTTCTGTGTGCTTGATTTCCAATTTGTTAAAAAATTTTCTTAGTAAGAAACAAGGAAGGAGAGGGAGTTAAATATGTGGTGATAGAAAGAGAACTGACTCTGGGTGGTGAACACATAATGCAATACATGGACAATATACTGCAGAATTGTACAACAGGAATCCATGTAATTTTTACTAATCAATGTCACCCCAATAAATTTAACAATAATAAAATAAAATAAAAGGACAACCATTAAGTATATCAATTTCAAAAACACTGATAGAGCAGGAATGAGTAAGAACATCCAAAACCCTCTCCTACATAAAAACAGTGAGAATACTGGCTAAAATATTCAAAATCAACCTTTTTAAAAGTGGAAATTAACCAGACCTGCATTCATTTGGAGAGTTTTTATACAAGATTTTACTGAATCTCAAAGAAAAGTGAATTTTGTAGCATTCTAATGTTCTCTAGTTCCAGGCCCCTCTTTCCTATTTCTGTGGTGGCCTTAAAAACCAAAAGCTTATGAAGTAAAAACCATTCAGCTAACATCCTTTGGAAGGAATGAAATCTGGTTGGAATTTCTCCGAAGTGCGTTTTCTCTGGTTTTCTAGAAGATTCCAAGACTTGTTTTTATTTTACCTGACTCAGACCTCTCACAGTATGAACACTCTTTTCCTAAGGGGTTTATAGAAAACAATCAGAGGCAATTGTTAATCATTACAGCTACATGAGGCAATGACAACTTGACACAAAGAACAAATTGATCAAAGCACTTAAAAGAAAATTCTCAGGAATGAGATGTTCATGGGAACTTAAAAAAAAAATAACTCCAACATATTTCTGGAAAACTACAAGGCCATATGCATGTGTAGGACTGTGTGCAATCCCATGGGTGAACACATGCCTACAAAAGACCTGAGAGTGTTCTAACAACTCAACAACGGCTGACCTTCAGGCTCTGTCCAAGCAATAAGTAAAGGCCAAAATGGGGTAAGAATCTATCTGAATGTGAAAAGTTTGGCTTACCATGCACACAAAGCCTCCTGACAATGATGAGGAAACTTATTGATCTAGATTTTAAAATAAAAATACTTGTTAATATTTTATCTAATAAGGCTCTATAATACCCACAATATATTAAAAACTCATAACAATAAAAAGACAAACAATTCAATTTAAAGACAAAAAATTAGAATAGGCATTTTTCCAAAGAAGATACTGAAATGATCAATGAACTCATAAAAATGTGTTCAACATCATTAATTATTAGAGAAATGTAAATCAAAACTACAACAACATACAACTACACACCTACTAGGATGCCTATAATTAAGACAGACAATAAATATGTTTGAGGACATGACAATTGGAGCCCTCATAGATTGCTTGTAAGAACAGAAAATGTTGCAATCATTTTGAAACAGAATTTGGTAGTTCCTCAAAAAGTTAAACATAGATTTACCAGATGACCCAGTAAATACAATAAGTATATGAGGGCTGCCTGGAACAAATGCAGCTATTGTCAATATAACGAGAATAGTTACGTGGTTGGATATTTTCTGGACAGCCCTGTTATACCCAAGAGAATTTAAAAAATACATTTACTCAAAAACTTGTAAGCAAATGTTCATAGCAACACTATAACAGCAAAGAGCGGAAACCTTAAAGTTCATCAAGTGATGAATGAATGAACTAAATGTCCAATATCCATGCAATAGAATATTATTCAGCTTCAAAATAAATGAAAAACTAATTCATGATACAACATTTATAAACGTTGAAAACATTATAAAAAAAAGTTAAAAATCTCTATACACAAGGCCACATGTTGTATGATCCCATATATATATATATATTTGGTATATATATATACCAAAACAGGCAAATCCATAGAGAACAAAAGTAGATTAATGATTGCCAAGGAAATGGTGGGAAAGAAAAAGCATAGGAAAATTATTTTTAAAGAGTATGAGCTTTACTTACAGGGTAAAAAATGTACTTGAATTAGATAACTTGTGATGGTGTGCCACTTTGTGAATATACTAAGGAAAATTGAATTGTATATTGAAAAATGATAAATTATGTGGTATTGAATTATATCTTTAAAAAAAATCAACACTGCTATCATTTATTCACTCAAGAGAAAAGAGAAGATATTCACTTTGATTTCAACCTTTATATATATTCAAAATAATCAGGTAATATATTATTGTAATATTAAACAAAAGTTTAGGCTACAATAGCAACCCCAAGAAAACTTTTTGGGGAGTTCCCTGATGGTGTAGTGGCTTAAGGCTTCGGCATTGGCACTGTCAGCACTATGGCCTAGGTTCAATTCCCAGTCTGGGAGCTAACCACATACCGAGAAGCAAAAAAAAAAAAAAAAGAAAAGAAAACTTTTGGCAAAATCTGAAAGTATATTTGCATTCAGATAATTCAGTTTTACTACATTGATATAGATTTGATTCTTAGAGCAAATATTTATATTGCTAAACATCAAAAATATCACTATTGATTTACATCAATTTGCTTTTAAACATGTCCTTGGTTCATAAAAGAGCTCTACGAAGTATCACTGTGTTTTGAAACCTGTATAAAATAGTACATTTTCTCAAAAGTTTGTATAGCAAATTAACTTTATTAAAAAGCTAATAAGGAACAGCTATAATGATAAAAATAGATATATTTTGGTTTTCATAATCAGAAAAGTGAGGTCATAACTCAGGGGTTAATAGGAGGTCATAACTCAGGGGTTTTAAGATTAGTGTCTTAGTGAATAATTAAGCCTTCCACATAGTAGAGCAAGTTGTAAATTTAAGATCCTACATTTCTTCTGATGTTTCACTTTACAAATTCATGATACTTTGTTTAATCGCTTATTCATTCATTCATTCACTGATTCATTAATATACTTATTTGTTCACTTCTTTCATTCAATTTAGATATTTGGAATTTAATTAATAATAAGCATTTATTAAGTAGCTAATGATTCAAAATACTACTTAAATATAATGAATACAAGAATAGCAAAGATTACAACCATTCTTTCATGTAATTACAGAACAAATCTAAAGCAACATGTGGAAATATTTTGAGGTAGCAAAATTACACAGCTATTATAATTTCTCCTAAAGGAATTCAAATATGGAAATATCATCATGGCAAGGAGGTCTTTCTGTAATTAGTTTTAAAAGTTTTCAAGGACCTCTAACCATCGTTTGAAGTTCCTTACATATAATCCTCACACCAATCCTAAGAATAAGCACAAATAGTATCACCATGTTGTGTATGTCTACTACGTGGTGGAGATAGGATTGGAATCCAGGCAGCATTTACCATGATATATTTATTTGGGCTTTAATTGAATTATTGAGTTGGTATGAAAAAAATTAGGGGGAAAGAAAGTTCCAAATTTGGAGAATTAAAAAAATACAAAAAAGAATAAATGGAAAAAGAATATGTCTAATTGGACCTGAGACTGAAGGGATTTAGTGATAGGGAGGTGAAACAAACAGTGTAGCCAATTAAGAGAAGTACTGGGAATGACAGACCAAGAATTTTAGATATAATCTGGAGGTAGACAGGGAGACACTTAGAGTTTTGAGTGAGGAAGTGAAATTATAAAACCAGTGTTTTATAAAGAGTTAATTAACCTGGTAAGGATTATTTGCTTGAGACAATATAGGGATAACTGTTCTGGAGTAATATTTACTACCTTACCCATGCTCAAATTTATTGCTTCTTTCTTTATTCACTTATTTTTTAAAAAATTCAGTTGAGTATGTATGTTTCATCATTTTACTAATACCCTCACCAACAGTCTAATCTCCATTGCCTCTCTACATTTCATGAGTTTACAAAAAGACAAAAAATCAAACACAATAACTATTTTTGTACAAATATATATATACACACACACACACACACACACACACACATGATAATATTTTGGTAAAAATTTTCCTGGAATATTTTCATCTAATACAGTCTTGTTACATAGTTATACTTACAGACTTGTCTTATTCCTTACTGAATTCCTTTTTTAATACTCTTTTATATACAAATCCAAATTCCCTTTTTTCCAAGTTTCAGCTCAAATTTCACTTGTCTATGTATTAATATTTGTTCTGCCATTTTAGCCTACCCCACTGCCTGCACTTTATTATAATCATTGTGCATACATCATATGTTTAAAATTAAATCTATAAGCTCTTAGGCATTTTTGTTATTACTTATTCATTGCTGTATCTTCAATACATCTGATAAAGTGCCTTGCCCATAGTAGGTAATCTGAAAATAGGCACAGATTATTTCTAATTCACTTATATAGAAAATATACATGACTTTGAGATTCTTTCAACTCTGCAGTTGTGTGATTCTTTTAATCTTTGTATGTTGTGCTTCAAAATTAAAGTTTTTAGGAGTATAAAATGAAGAGGAAGACTAAATCTGAAAAAAAATAGATTTCATATTTAAAGGCTTCATAGGAAAGTCTTCCAAATTTCTTTCTCTTTTAATGAATGTAACTATTCTGGTAATATTTGCTTAACTAACCTACACTAAAAAACACTATATACAAGTTACAGGTTATCTTTACTATATGCCAAACAAAAGGTAAACACTATTGGAGAGGAGATATGTTTTTAAGGCCTAATCCCTGATGCTCTAGTAGGAAATGTTATACTACATTCATACAAATTGGAACAAACTGAAATATTTTTAAAATACTCATTTGAGTAATCTCTCTGTGAGGAATTAGCAATGTAGGACTAATAAATGGAATTTGGCCTGAAAATGTTACAAAATAGCTTTTAACAAGCTTAGCAAGGCAGACAGAATTTTGTTTAAGTGCCCTGAGCTGTCTGAGAATAGTGACTAATAATTGTTTTGAAAGATTAAAGAAAACTTTGGAGAGTAAGTGTCATTTGAATTGAAACATGCAGTAGAGGTAAAATTTAAGTTTAATTAAGAAGTTTATGTGTGTCTATGTGAAGGGACATGAGAATTTCAGGCTGTGAGTAAAGTCTCAGAAAATCACTAATAACAGGTATGCAGAGTTTGCTTCTAGACATGAACCTGGAAAGAATTAATTGGATCTATAGTAGTTTACAAATGGCTGTATGTTTATGAAGACATAGAGTATATTTCCATATCCCTTGAATTTGAGATGACTTGCTTTGACCAACATAATGCACGGGAATTGTTGTATGAGTTTGGAGCCAGTCACACAATTGGAACACTGTCACCATGTGAATAAATCTGAGCTAGACTATAGCAGAGAATATGTAGAGAATTTAGGCACCCTGATTAAAGCCCATAAATGGCCAAATATGGAGTGAGGCCATCATGGATTACTTAGTTCTTGACAAATTACCACTAAATTGTCTAGTGTGTTAGTCCAGATGAGATCAGTGGAAAAATATCCCATCTGATCTCAGCCCAAATTGCCGTTCCACAGAATTTTGTGAGCTCATAAATGATGATTGTTTTTAAGACAGTAAATTTGGGAAGTGGTTTGTTGTGCAGCAAAGGTGAACTAATATGGAGTCACTTTATTGAGGATGTATAATGTAATACTAAAGTGTTTGGGTTTTAGTCTTCAAAACGTGGGGAGCACTGATATACCATCATTGAACAAGTAGAATTTGAAATAAAAATCACACAAGCATTCTGTTATAAATTGTTTAAAAATAACAATTCTAAAATTTGATTAGTACTTAGGCATTGTTTATATTGAAAGACGTTGATGAAAGATATTTATTTATTGTTACAATTATTTGGTAGAAAAATAAATTACTATGATATGAAAAAAGGACTAATATTTATATTAGCACCACAAAAATGAAATGCTTAGTTATAAATCTAACAAAATGTGCATAAGATCAATAAGAGGAAAACTAAAACTTTGATGAAAAATATGTAGGAAGACTCAATGTTATCAAGATGTCAATTCTTCTCAACTTCATCTGTAAATTCAATACAATTCCAATAACATCATCACACTTTTGAGAAGGATGCCAACAAACTGTTTCTAAAATTTATACAGAGAGGCAAAAACTCAGAAAAGCCATAATGCTATTGAAGGAGAAGAACAAATTTAGAGTACTGATGCTATTCAACTTCAAGACTTACTTTAGAGGAAGAAGGCAAGATGGTGACTGGAGAGGAGGTCCCTAAAGCCTCTCCCAGAAAACACAATTGAATGGCCGTCCAGGAGCCAAGAAAGAGGACCCTGAGTGACAAAACAGCTGTTGAGAAATACACAAATCACAAGTAAACAACTGAAGGTCGGAGAGAAGGGGGCGAGTTGGCGAGAAGGAAGGGAGGAGAGAATACAACAGGATCTGAGTGCAGCAGTTCGGGGGATGGGAGAGGCCACAGGGGAGCTGGAATTTGGAGCTGCATGCTGGGGATAGAGTTTGGGAGCCAGTCTCTGGAACTTTTGAGTGGTAGAAGGGCTGAGCGAGGACTCTGAACTGCAAAGATGACACCCCAGCTCTAAGCCCCCTGGAGAACTACACAGGGCTGCAGTTTCTGTTCCCAGCCTGCTTCAAAGGCGACCCTGCTGTCTCAGGCTAGGTCCACAGCTTTGGACTTAAGGAGCGTGCACTTCCTCGTGCACCCCAGGGTTCTGAAAGCAGTGTGAGCCTGTAGACAGCCAGATGCTGAATCAGAGCTAGGAAGAAAGACTGATTTGATAGCATTCACCAGAGCCAGCAGAAACAAGCCTCTGAACAGCGTCCCCAGCAAAAAACAGAAGGCAGAGCTGTCCTTGGAGTACTTTTGTTGGCCTCTCCCCAGGATATATGTGCATAGCCTCCAAACGCGGCAGGAGATCAGAAACAAGAAACAAACAGCCCCCTCTCCCCCAAAACTTGAACCCCAGTGCCACCTAGTGTCTGCCCTACAGCAAGACACCACAAAAGGAATAATCTGGGCACTAAACATAAAGCCCTCATGTCAAAGAGGAAGAACCCAGCGGCCAGGATGAATTCCTTAAAAACTAAAACTCCTCAGAAAGAACATGAAATTTACCCAGAAGACAGCTTGTCAGAATTGGAAGGGTCTGATTTAAGTGACAGAGAATTTAAAGCAGCCATTCTAAAGACTGTGAGAGAAATGAAAACCTACTGGCAGAACACTATAGCTGAGATAAATAACATTAAAAAATGATATAAACGACATAAAAAAGGAAATCTGTGAACAAAAAGAACAATTTAACAAAGAAATTCAAAACATAAGAAAGATTGAGACGGAAATATGAGAAATAAATAATACGATAAAAGAAGTGAGAAATGAAATAACTGTCATAAGAAACAGGACCAACCAGATGGAGGGAAGAATTAGTGATATTGAAGATCAGAAAATCAAAACAGCTCAGAAAGAGGAAGAGAAGGAATATAGAACCAAAAAGATTGAAAGAACGCTGCAAAAACTATCCGACTCCATGAGACAATACAACATCAGGATAATAGGAATACAAGAGGGGGCAGAGCTATCTACAGAGAGCATACTTAAAAATATCGTAGATGAGAACTTTCCAAACCTATGGAAAGATCTGGAACCCAAGTTCAAGAAGAAAACAGGTCCCCTAGATACCTGGACCATAACAGATCTTCTCCAAGACACATGGTACTAAAGACGTCCAAAACTAAAGACAAAGAGACAATTCTCAAGGCAGTCAGGGAAAAAAGAACTATAACCTTTAGAGGAAAACCCATCAGATTTCTCAGCAGAAACTCTAAAAGCCAGGAGAAAGTGGAATCCAATATTCAAAAATTTAAAAGAGAGAAACTTCCAGCCAAGAATAAATTATCCAGCAAAATTATCTTTCAGATATGAAGGTGGAATAAAGACCTTCTCAGACAAACAGAAGCTGAGGGAATTTGCCCGCATGAGGCCAGCACTCCCAGAAATACGGAAGGAGGCTCTTCAGCCTGAAACAAAACTTCAGGAAAAATGGAACAAAGTTGGGGCAACAAGAAAGAAACAAAAATAAACAAACAAACAAACAAACAAAAACAAAGAAAGAAATAAGTAATGGCCACAGCAAATCCTCACATATCGATCATCACTCTAAATGTTAATGGACTGAACTCACCAATAAAAAGACACAGAGTAGCAGACTGGAATAAAAAACAGAATGCATCCATATGCTGTCTCCAAGAAACACACCTCAGCTGTAAGGACAAACACAGATCCAGAGTGAAAGGATGGGATACAATACTCCAAGCAATTGGTAACCAGAGAAATGCAGGAGTGGCCATCCTGATATCTGATGAAATAAACTTCAAGTTAAAAAAGATAGTAAAAGACAAAGATGGTCATTACATCATGATAAAAGGCACAATGAAACAACAAGAAGAGTTGACACTAATCGACATATATGCTCCCAACCAGGATGCACCAAAAAACATGAAGAAACTAACAGACTTGAAAGGAGAAACTGATGAATACACAATCATAGTGGGGGACTTAAACACCCTGCTAACAACCATGGACAGATCATCCAAACAGAAAATAAATAAGGAAATAACAGCTCTAAATGACACATTACAGCAATTGGACATAATTGACATTTACAGGACACTTCATCCAGCAAAAAGAGACTATACCTTCTTTTCTAGTGCGCATGGAACATTCTCAAGGATAGACCCCATGCTGGGACACAAAAGTAGCCTCAGCAAATTCAAGAAGATCAAAATCATACCAAGTGTATTCTCAGATCACAAAGTTTTGAAATTGGAGATCAACTGTAAAAGGAAAGCAGAAAAAACCACATATACATGGAGATTACACAACAGCTTATTAAAAAAGGAATGGATAAGACAACAAATAAAAGATGAGTTTATATATATAAACTAATGACAATGAAAATACAACATATCAGAATTATTGGGACACAGCGAAAGGGGTATTAAGAGGAAAATTTATATCATTACAGGCCTATCTTAAGAAACAAGAAAAATCACAAGCAAACATCTTAGCATCCCATCTTGAAGAACTAGAAAAAGAAGATTAGACAAAACACAAAGGAAAGAAATAATAAAAATTAAAGCAGAGCTAAACCAATTAGAGAACAGAAGGACAATAGAAAAAATTAATATTACAAAGAGCTGGTTCTTTGAGAAAGTCAACAAAATTGACAAACCCCTGGTGAGACTAATCAAAGGACGAAAGGAAAGGACACAAATATCCAAAATTAGAAATGAAAGGGGAGAAATTACCACTGATACCACAGAAATACAAAGGATTATAAGAAAATATTATAAAGGACTTTATGCCACAAAATTTAACAAGCAGGAAGAAATAGACAAGTTTGTAGAGACTTACAGCCTACCTAGACTGAACCAAGAAGAACTGGATAATCTAAATAGACCAATCAATAGCAATGAG
>PVJL010018589.1:0-15590 GCA_004026885.1 Lyroderma lyra | reverse complement strand
CGGGGCGGGGGCGGTGGCCCGCAGTGGGAGGGGCGGCGGGGCCCCGCGGTGGGAGGGGCGGCGGGGGTGGCGGTGGGAGGGGCGGCGGGGCCCCGCGGTGGGCGGGGCGGGGGGCGGGGTCCCACGGTGGGAGGGGCGGCGGGGGCGGGGCGCGGGGGCGGGCGGTGCAGTGATGCTGCCAACGACCTCCCACGCGCGCCTGACGCATGGGGCGTGCACTCGTACGCACGCATACGCACCCATGCACGCACGCGCACGCTCTCACTCATGCATGTGTGGGCTCTCGCACCAGTGCCGGCCGCATGAACACATGTGTACACTCACGCACGAACATGCACACTCTCACGCACACACACGCTCTCACGCACACACATGCACACTCTCACGCACACATGTTCTCATGCACGGACGTGCACACTTTCACGCTGGTGCACGCTCTCACGCACACACATGGTCTCACACACGAACATGCATGCACGTGTACGCTCTCACGCACACACACGCTCTCACGCACGCACGTGTACACTCTCACGCACACACACGCTCTTACACACGCTCTCACGCACACACATGCACACTCTCATGCACACATGTTCTCATGCACGCACGTGCACACTTTCACACTGGTACACGCTCTCACGCACACACGCTCTCACACACGCTCTCACGCACGTGTACGCTCTCACGCACACACACGCTCTCACACACGCTCTCACGCACGCACGTGTACGCTCTCAAGCTGGCACACGCATCCACGTTCTACCGCGTGCCTGAGGTGGCCCCTCGCTGCTCTAGACCAGCAAACGCTGCGTGTGGATGCCCAGAAGTGAGAGTCACTGGTGGTTTCCTTAAAAATCTCCCCTACGGCCGGTTCCTTGTGGAAGTAAGCAGCGTTCACCTGACTTTAACGCGTTCGCTTCGGGAATTCCGTTTTTGCCTCTTTCGCGTTCCTTTGTTAGAACCCGGAGGATGCACGTGAGTTTTTAAATTTCTCACAATTCTGTCTTAAAATACATGGATAAAATGCAATAAATGGTTCAGTTTCTCCTCGGGGATGTCATAGCAGACACTTCGGGGTGACGTATGGTTGAGTACACTCACAACGTCCTGTTTTAGTCCGTGGTTATCGACGCGGGGACTGTGTGTGACAGGAGCCAGTGCTGGGGCTTTGGTCCGTAACACCAGCAAAGGCATCAGAGAAGCCTGGTCACCAGGCTGACGAGAAATAACGCGCTCCGTGACCCTTCACCGTGCACCTCAGGGGTCTCGTTTATTCACAGCCGTGTAAACCGAGCGACGAAAATCGTTCTGTCACCCCAGCATCCGGCGGGGCAAGAGTCAGGATTTCAGTATCTTCTTGGCCTTTGCAACTTTGATTTTGAGATACATTCTGACTATGATGTATTAGATTTTGTCTAAAATTAATGCAACTCTTACAATAGTGGATATACAGTGACTGGAGTAATAGTGGGTATATGTAATATTTTTGTGTGAAACTATGGGGGAACAATATAATGCATAAGGGACAACAATCTTGGGAAACTTATGAACACGTAGTAAAGAGACTGGGATAATAAGTAAACTATTTTTTATCATAAAATGCCATTGCAAAATTTATAACATATGCTTGATAAAATATACCTTTGACTAAAGTGTCCAAAATTTAAATTTATACAATCAAAAGTTGAGAACCTCGGGTCATTACAAGTTGAAAAATTTAAATTATGAAACAGTAGAGTGATCTATGACTTTCCTCAAAAGTTTTTGAAAAATATCAGTTCATTAAAAAGTTATAACAGGGTTTCTGACCCCGTGTCACTCAGCCAAATGCTGAGAAATCGCCCCCGGTCCCGGCGCCAGACCCGGCTGCAAATGCCCCAAAGCGAGTGTGTTAGTCACGCCAGCGCCATGAAGACGTTCTTTAGTGTCTGAATTCAAGCTTCCGTGCCCTCCATTGTGCTCACGTCGTTTGATTCTGACAAACGTAGAGGCCAACCTCGTTGTTTGTTTGTTTTTGCTATTTTAAGAGGTCTTGGCTCCAGTCCTGTCTTCCTGTCTCTCACAGAAGCATTGAATGTGGGAGGAGAAAAGAAAGCCAAGGATGTGCGGTTCATCGCCTGTGTCACATGTGTCACACGTGGCAGGGACACCAGACAGCAGGTGTGCTCGCCCCAGGCAAGGATTCTCTTTTTTTTAACAAAAAGGGTGAGGGAGGAGGAAATTGTGTCGTGTGCTCATGGCGACCGTCGGCAACACCAGCCCTTCCCTGACCTGCCTCTCTGGTGGCCTCTCTTTTTTTCTCTTTAAAAAGTTATCCTTGTCATTAAATGTATTGGGGCAACATGGTTTAACGACACTGCGTAGTTCTCAGGTGCAGAAGGTGACAGTCGATCCCTGTGAACTCCACTGAGGGCTCCCCACCCCGAGTCTAGTTTCCTTCCATTCTCATATACTTGCTCGTAACAAACTAGCAAAGCAAATGAAAACACACTCTGGTGGCCTTTTGGGAGCAGCTGTGCCGCCGGTCCTCCCTGAGGGAGGGCTGCAGAGGCCTCAGGAGCAGCCGTGCACACGCACACGTACCTCTAAGCAGGCAAAGCCGAATTCACGCAGGCATCACAACGTTAGCAGTGTCTCAAAAAAAGTGGAGGTGCAGGCTGCCTGCTACTGCCAATAGCAGCCCACCTCCCCCCAAAAATATTGCGGAAAAAATTCTCTTTCTTCTTTTCAAGTTAAAAGTAGGGAATATGCTGATGCCGGGATGGCGGGATTATGACAGTTGCCCACAAGCAAGCGCATTTAATGAAATATCCGTCGGCAGCGAAGAAAGCTACGTCATTGTGTGTGCACACAGAATCGCACGCGGAAGGCTGTCTTCTGCTCAGCACTCTTCCTCAGCCAGAGGTGACTGAATTAACCGGCTGTTATAACGTTGCTCCTTTTCATAAGGGTTTGGATTTAATCCCTGAATTGGGTACAAAGCCACGGACACGTTCGAACAGCTGGAAGCCCAGCCCGACCGCAGAGCACGGTTTGGCTCTCTGGGAGTTCGAACAGAACGCAAAACATAACAAAAAGCACATCTTTTAGAAACGACACCCTGACGCCATCTAAGTCTTCCTCGCGTTGCAATGACACACAGTAAGCAACTCTGCCTTAGTAATCAGGAAGGAAGCACTCCCAGCTGTCACACCGACAGCAGGCCTGGAGGTCAGGGTGGGTCTTTCCTCCAAAATAAAATGCCGCCTCGGTGTCCTGAAGGTTGCCACGCACGGTCAGTTGGGCCATGATCTGGATTTTCTGAGATCGGGGCATGGGCACCGTTTCCTTTCGCCAGAGATTCTCCACCGACCACTTCCGTCTAGCAACCTTTTGGAAGAACAGGAAACAGTGACCTCCCTCCCTTTATTGGCTATTGAGTTCTTCAGCAGGAGGTTCTGCATGCCTGCGTCCATGCTTCCGTCCATGTGTGCGTCTGTGCCTGCGTCCGTGCGTGCGTCCATGCATGCATCTGTGCTTGCGTCCGTGCGTGCGTCTGTGAGTGCGTCTGTGCATGTGTCCATGTGTGCGTCCATGACTGCGTCTGTGCCTGCGTCCGTGCGTGCGTCTGTGCCTGCGTCCGTGCGTGCATCCGTGCCTGCGTCCGTGCGTGCGTCCGTGCGTGCATCTGTGCCTGCGTCTGTGCGTGCATCCATGCCTGCGTCTGTGCGTGCGTCTGAGTGCATCCGTGCCTGCGTCTGTGCATGCATCCGTGCGTGCGTCTGTGCGTGCGTCTGAGTGCATACGTGCGTGCGTCTGTGCGTGCGTCCGTGCCTGCGTCTGTGCGTGCGTCCGTGCCTGCATCTGTGCATGCATACGTACCTACGTCTGTGCCTGTGTCTGTGCGTGCGTATGTGCGTGTGTCTGGGTGTGCGTCTGTGCCTCCATCTGTGCCTGCATCCGTGCCTGAGTCTGTGCCTGAGTCTGTGCCTCCGTCTGTGCATGCGTCTGTGCGTGTCTGTGCATCTGTGCGTTTCATTGCCAGTGGTAGAAGCCATAACTTGAAAGTAAAACCCCTGGGCAACGTAAACGGACACACTAAACGGAAGGAGATGGGGAGGAGAACCACCCAGGGAATCCAGGCTCAGTGGGTTGGAGCCCAGCCCGGCGTGCAGGGGTGACGCACGTGCACTGTCTGCCACCAAGGAACTCCCTGTGCCGACTGGAGTGCTGGGCTGGGTGGTCCTACGTCCTCCTTAGCACCCGATTTATTTGCAAAACTCTGAATCACCAACGAGCTTGCATAGCAGCCAGCCGAGCAGGACACAGATGCTGTTAGTGTCCGGCCGTCACGGAGCTTCTTTTCACTTCCAGCTTTTTCTTTTTCCGACATAGTCACTTTGAAGACCACGTTCCAGAGAAAATCCAAAATGTGGATACCGGCACCCAAACATCAGTCAATTCATTGTCATTTACTGAGCAGTGGCCAAGGGCTGGGACGGTCCCCGGCAGTGGCTGAGGGCAGGGAGGAGTGGCGGCTGAGGTCTGCGGGTTAGTGTGCTCTTGGTGTCCCCATGACCCCGAGCTGTGTGGCTGTGCATGTGGCTAGTCCCTCTTGGGTACTGACACCAGTTCACACACACCGTCATCTGCCCTGTGGGACCTGTGGGGACCCTGGGTCTCGGGCTGGGCTGTGTCGTCACCTGCCTGCCATCTCGGGACCTGTGCTGCAGAATTGGGTTGTGTTTGGGGGTTCAGCCCCCCAGGATCTGCTGGCCATGTGTGGGGCTGGGCACACACCTGCAAGAACATTTTTGGGGTGCCCTTGACACACAGCAGGTGGCGGCGGTTTATGTGACGTTTTAAAGCGTCTGTCTGCCCGGTGACAGAAAAGGAGGCAGGAGTGCAGCTCCGTTTGGGGGAAATGTGTCATTAAACCGCCAGCAAGCTACCTGGGGACCAAGGAGCGTGAGTGTGCCTGAGGCCAGTGCCCCCACGGCGCCAGCTGTGACAGTGCAGTGAGGTGTCCGGGGGGCCTGGGCGGCAGCCCTCCCAGGGGCAGGAGGCACAAGGGGCTCGCGTCCACTCTGCTCTACCTCTGGGCCCCGGTGCCTCCCCGCGGTGGGAGGTACAGCGAGGAGAGGGAGAGCGCGAGGCGGGGAGGAGGAGGAAGCTCAGGCCTTCCCCCAGGAGAAGCGTCCCCTTCCCCGGGGAGACGTCCTCGGAGGACCTCGGCAACCCGCGCCCTCCTGTCCCTGCGTGGGAAGTACCAGGACTCACGGCCACGGTGCTGAGCAGCTGCCTGCAGACCTGCATTCGCCCCTGACCGCCCGGCCCGGGAGGACTCACGACACCTTGAGTTCGCGGGAGGCAGCCTCCAGGACAGGGAGCTCGTTGGGGACGGGGGTCCGGGAAGCGGTTGAGGGCATCTCCACGCAGAGCGGGAGCGACCCCGCCGCCCTCGGTCCAGCCCGTGCGTTTGCACAGAGCTGTGCTGGTGACCGGGCCGCGGGCACAGGGACGGCCCTCGGGGTGCATCCCGGGACCCTCCTCCAGCGGCGCTCTGGCCCCGGCACGTCCTTCGTCCTTAAACGTTACCTGTAAAGTGAGGCGCTCTCGTGGGCCCCCTGAGCTCCAGAGCACGTGCTGGGCATCCCTGGGGCAGCTTATTTCTGGGGAGCCCGGGCCATGTCATGCGCCCCAGAAAGGAGGTTAGAGGCACAAGTGCAGAACGAGGCCGACGGCGCCGTCTGCACCCGCGGGAGCCCGGGCCCCGGACACGAGACCCAGCGGGCGCCCCGGCGCGTGCCGTGGGCTGAGTGTTGGCCGATGCTTTTGTCACCCTCACCGCCGCCTGTCCTGGGCGTTTCTGTGGCGTCACCAGCAGCCCCACAGCTGGAGGCTGGCGGTGGCCACTTCGTGCTGCTCACGAGTTTGTGGGTCAGAGGCCGAGAAAGGCCTCCGCTCGGTGTTGAACTTGTGTCCTCGTGCGTGGGCCAGAGGGGTGGCCAGAGCGTCCCCCTGGAGCGTCCCCTCCCCATGTGTCTGCACACACTCACCCACGGGGCCCCCTCTGCTCGCATCTGTCCAGCTGCCACCTTTCTCCGTCACCCGAGACATCCTCTCTTAGCCACGTGAGCAGCGTGCTGTCGTCGTCACCACATTGCACGTCAGGTCTGCCGAATGCATTCATCTTATAACTAAAGTTTGAACCAGCATCTCCCCCTTGTCCCCCGCGCCCCCCGCCCCCGCAGATTCCACATAAACGTGAGATCGTGCAGTATTTGTGTTTCCGTGTCTCGCTTATCCCTGCGGCACGATGCCCCCGGGGTGAGCCATGTGTCACAAACGCAGGATGGATTTGCTCCCGTTTCAAGGCTCCCCGTGTGCGTGCGGCACCGACAAACGCTCCCTAACAGAGGGTTTGCTCCCTTTGCCCGCGTCCGTGCCGTTTGTGTGTTTTGGCTTCGGGATAATAGCCGCCTGAACAGGTGGGAACCGATAGCTCCTCGTGCTTGTGATGTGCATGTCTTCAGTGACTAGTAATGTTGACATCTTGTCAGACACCCGTGGCCTTTTGGATGTCTTCTGTGGAGAAACGTCTCTCTGGGCTCTTGGTCCATATTTTAATTGGCCTTTTTGTCTTTACGCTCCTGAGTCGTATGAGGTCCTTACACATTTCAGGTATTAGCCCCAAATGCTCGGATAGGTAAGTGGTTTGCAAATATGTTCTTCCACTTCGTAGGCTGCTTGGATTGGGTTCGTTGGTTTGACTGTGCAGAAGCTGCTTAGACTCGCACGGTCCCACTTGTTGGGTTTTGCCTGTGTTGCCTGCGCTTCTGAGGTCAGATAAAAACTCATCGCCAGGACCAGCGTCAAGGAGCGTTTTCCGATGTTTTCTTCCAGGAGATTTAAGGTTTCGGGTCTTACATTTGCCTTTAATCCACTTGGACTTGAGTTTTGTGTTTGGCATAAGGTACGGGTCCATTTTCATTCTTAGGCATGTGGAGCTCCCCTTTTCCCAGCATTATTGATTGAAGAAACGATCTCTTTCCCATTGTATGTTCTCCGTGCGTTGGGCAAAGATCACTTGACCATATATCGGTGATTTGTTTTTTTAAAAGGGATCACTTTGAGTTAGCTCTCCTAATTATAAATATACATATGTCACATTTGAATTTTCCCTGAGACTCTGCATTGTTTTATAAAAAAATTTAAAGTCAGCTTCTTATTTGCACATTTTAATACATTAGTTACTCATGATACACAACATGAAACATCTTTTGGAGATTTGACGTTTTAAGTCGCAGAAACTGGCCGTCCGCATGCCAGTGGCCCCTTCGAGGGAAGATTCTTTCTCTGTGGACAAGCTCGCACGGCCGTGTGTTCAGGTTCTGCCTGTTGCCCGAGCTGTCGTTTGCTTGGAACTGAACCTGGGAGGCCCGCAGACCAGCTCCGTGCAAACTCACCAGCCCTCCCCCGCGCCGCGCTCGGTCTGCAGACTCCGCCTTCCCCCATCCGCCTCACGTTTCCAAACTCTCACCTCGTGCGGTGTGGAATTACAAAACCAAGTGTGTCGACTTCCTATTGGAAACAAGCGTTGCCTTGATGAGCTCTGTCTTCTCTGGGGAGGAGCAAATGCGGGTGCACACCCCGAGCCCGCTGAGATCAGGAGAACACGTGTCCTCGGCTAGAAAAACCCTCCACCTTCCCAGGACTGAGACGGCGCATCCGTGCGATGGGCCCTCGTGGCTGCTGGGGCGTAGGAAATTTTCATGTTCCCAGCGAACCCAGAGCGCGGAGCAGTGGCATTGGTAGGATGGAAGCCCCAGCCTCTCAGGCGCAGGCCCTTGCGGGGAGCGGGTCTCATCTGTGAGTTGGGATGCCCTTGGCGGCTCTTCGGTTGGACGCTGCGGGCCGTTGCCTGTGTACCCAGTGCACCTGCTCTTTTACAGCCCCCTGGGACAGTGAGGGCCAGCCGGCTCACGGGCAGGATGCCAGATTCTCCCTGATGAGCTAGAAACAGGTGTCGCTGAGAAGTGGCCGGCCTCTTCCTTCTGTACCTTCCTCCTTCCATCACTTGCACGCCTTCGTCATGCTTGCCTGAGCTGTCAGCACGGGAGTCACTGCACTTGGAAGCGATGCTTTATAATGTTATACAGTCATCTTTCCTTTCTGAGTTTGCACTCTATAATATGTGTCCCTCTGCTGTAAAGGGTCAGAAAACTTTGCATTTGTGCTGTTGTCTGTGGTCTTTAGTGAGTGGTCTCTGACAGAGCTGCACAAGGTGCAGCACGGCTTTACAAGGACCGTTGGCCTCATGCCATTCTGAGAGGAGCTGAGAAGCTGCCTCTCTCTTTTGCAGTGGGGATGCATTGGAGTATCTGGATGGAAAGTTCCTGAGTTCAGCAGGTATATCAGGTACTGTCACGCTGCTGTGCTGAACGTCTTTTGAAAGGAGAGACCTAGCATAAGAAATTATCCAGCTTACAAGGAACGAGAGGGCATTCCCAGCAGCTCATTAAGATATCCTCCTTGTTCAGGGCGGGGGCAGCTCAAGAGTTTGCCCAGGACCCCGAGAAGGAGCTAGAAAACCAACAGTTGATCGCACGGATTAGAAGTTGCTTTCTGTTTTAAAAGGTTATGTCAAATCATCCATGTAGCAGAGAGCTTCCTTAAGAGAGTGTGTGTGTTTTCTAGGTAGCCTAGAACTCTGCTCTCGCCTAGTAGGGCCTGCAGGAAAAGGGAGGGAAGGTTTCATTCTAAAGAAATGTGGGAAAACCACTTTGCACTAGAAAACGGAAATGCAGCCCAGCCGTGTGCCCTCAGTGACACTTAAAGAAGGACGACATAGAGTCAGCGTGCAGGAGGGGTGACGGGTGTTACACAGGTTCACAGTGTGCTCCTCCACTCGCAAGGCTTGGCTCCAAGACGACGTGTGACATTGAAAACAGAAATTAGTGTGTTGAGTGAGACGTTGCCTCTAGAGGTGAACACCCCCCAGAGCTGTTCTGCTACCAGATAGCCAGGAGTCCACACCGAATTCACATTACACGACCTTGCTGTGACCTCCAAGAGAGCACGGCCAGAATCTGATTCTCACCAGGGAAGCTGAAACCCAATTAATTAAGCTGCCTCAGGTTTTACCGCAGACTCCGCCAAGAAGAGGGGCAGTGATTGAGTCACTGGTGCCGTGGACGTGAGCTGGGTCAGAGAGGCAGTGGGTCGGATGCTGCTTGATTCCTCGGAGTCCTGGCTCCCCCCACGGAGTAACGGCAGCGGGTGATGGGGATACTCTGTGCCTGTGAGCCACTGAGGAGCCCTGACTTTTACTCTGAGGAAACTGGGGAGGCTCGGGAGGCTTCTGAGCAGAGGATGGACTGGGATTATCGGGAACTAACATGAAAAGCCTTGGAAGGATCGAGGAGCTAATCCCTGTAAAGCACTTAGCCCCTTGCCTGTCTATTTATAGTGCTCAATAAGGGGCGATCATGTGATTGCCAGACTTCTGTGATAAGGTAGCCAACTTCACCAGGACTGAATCATGCAGAAAGAGAAAAATGTGAATAGACCTGTAAAGCCAGTGAGGAGATGGATCATAACCAAACAAGGCCCAGCAGAGGAACCCAGGTGGCCTCACTGGTGAATTCCAGCAAACATGGGAGACCGACCCTTCCCAAGTCCTTCCGGAACGTTGAAGGGGAGGGCCTGCTTCCTAGCTCATTCTACCAGGCCAGCCTTACCCTGATACCCAAGTGAGACAAAGATACTGCAAGAAAACTAGAGACCAATACACCTGACCACGATTGATGTGAAAATCCTCAACAAAATATTAGTAAACAGAATACACCACATGCAGAAAGGATTCTGCTATGAACAGGTGAGAGTTATTCCTGGAATGCAAGGATTATTCACACACCAGCAAAACAAACATTCAGTATAACACACTACATTAACAGCATAAGGAGGTAAAAAACCCCAAGTGATCCTATCAATTGCTGCAGAAAAGCATAGACAAAAGTTAACATGCTGTCATGATAAAAACACTCAACAAACTAGGACTAGGAGGAAACTACAATATTTCAACACAGTCAAGGTCCCATATGAAAAACCTACATCTTACTCAGTGGTGGCATCATACTCCGCGGTGAAAGACTGAAACTTATCCTCTAAGATCAGGAACCAAGGAGTTAACTTTTGCCACTTCTGTTCCACAGAGTGTTATTGAATAAGTAGTATTGGAAATTCCATCCAGAGCTATTAGACAAGAAAAACAAATAAAATTTAGAAGGAAGAAACAAGATTCTGTGTTCAAAGAAGATGTGATCTTATGTGTATAAACCATGAAGATTCCACAAGCACAGACACACCAAGTATTAGAACCAATAAACCCATTCGGCAAAACTGCAGGATACGGAGCCTATGCATAAAAATCAATGGCATTCCTATACACCAACAATGAAAAATCTAAAAAGGAAATGAAGAAAATCTCATTCACAATAGCATTGAAAACAATAAAATACTTAGGGATCAACTACAGAGGTGAAAGACATGCATATTGGAAATGGCAAAACATTACTGAAAGAAATTAGACAAATCAATGAAATACCAAATATTGTTAAGACGTCAAGTACCACCCAAAGCGATCTATGGTTTCAGTGCAATCCCTATTAAAATCCCTAGGAATTTTTTTTTCCAGAAATGGAAAATCCATCCTAAAATTCATGTGGAGTTTCAAGGAACTCTAAACAGCCAAGCAATCTTGAAAAAGAAGAGCAAAGTTGGAAGTCTCACGCTTAGTGATTTCAGAACCTCCTACAAAGCTGCAGTCATAGAAACAGTGTGGCATCGGCAAAAAGACAGACATACAGACCAGTGAGCCAGAACAGGGGGCCCAGAAAGAACCCCTCACTTGTGTGGTCAAGCGATTGTTCACAGGGTGCCGAGATCAGTCAGTGGAGGAAGGACAGGCTTTGCAACAAATGGTGCTGGGGAGACTGGACACCCCCCTGCCGAGGAATGCGCGCGGAGCCCTACCGTGCACCACACACACGAATTAACTCAAAATGGGTCAGACGCGCTAAGGCTGTACGGTTCTCAGAAGGGTGCATAGAGAAATCCTTCATGACATTAAGTTTGGGGATGACTTCTTGAATGTGGCTCCAGGAGGAAAGGCACCAAAAGAAAAACAAAATCGATAAATTGGACTTTGTCCAAATTAAAATCTTTGTTCATCAAAGGACACTTCCTACAGAGTCAAAAGGCAACCCCCAGAATGGCAGTATTTGCAAATTATACATCTGACACGGGGTTCATAGCCAGCACACTTAAAGAAACATAATTCAACAACAAGGAAATTAAAACCCCCATTAAAAAACGGACGACGCCTGTGAGGAGACATTTCCCAGAAAACGATCACTAATGACCAATAAGCACATGGAAAGCTGCTCCACATCACTCATCGTCAGGGACATGCACACCAGTCACAGTGAGACGTCACTTCCTACCCGTCAGGATGGCTCATCATCCCAGCAAACCAGCCCGAGCCCCTGACGGCCACACGGGGTGGCACGAGGTGCAGCCCTGCGGCCCTGTGCGTTGCCGTTGGCACGAAAAGCGGTTCCAGCAGGGTGCACAGCAGTGTGTCAGCCCCTTGAAAAATTAAAGGTAGAACTAGGGCACGACCCAGCGTTTTCCCTTCCGGGTGTAGACCCAGGAGAATTGAAAGTCGTCGCGAACAGACACGTGAACACACTATTCCAGTGTCAGAGGGCGGACACGACCGTCAGCAGAGCAGCGAATAACCCAAGGGGGTACGCACACATGGTGGGACATTGCTCTGCCCTGCAAGGTTTTCACAGGGACTAAACCCCGAGGACACGGTGCTGAGGGACATAGGCCAGGAGGTGGAGGGGCGCCTGCTGGGGGACGGGCTGGGGCGAGTGGGGCGTCGTGTTCCACGGCCGCGGAGTTGGAGTCGGAGAAGATGAACAACGTTTCGGAGCTGGAAGGTGCTGGCTGCACAGCTCTGGAGGGTGCTGAATGCCAGCGAACTGCGCCCTGCACAGGGCCACCTCAGCAGTGAGTGTCGCAGCTCCCCTCCTCTGATCTGCGCCCTCCGGCCCATTTCCGGTGGTCATTTCTCTGCGAGTAACCTTCCTGTGCGGACCACACGTCCCCGTCAGCACGCTGCAGCGACAGGCCCCTGCCCTGCCCGCCAGCCTCCCGTGGGTGTGGGTCTCAAGAGCCTCCCTCTGAGACGGTGTTTCTAGCTGCCTGGGACACGGGCCTGGAGGGCGGTGACGGCCTGAGCCTTGAGGCTCGGTCCCGGCCACCACGTGCGTCCCGGTCACCCTGTGTCTGCCTGGCAGCAAAGCCAGCCTGCGGCGGACGGGCCCCGTCTCCCTTCCTTGTTGGAAGACTCGCTCTTGTTTAAAACGCGCGGGAATGAGGTGCCAGCCACAGTGACCCTCTCTTCCTGCGTCAAAGATGAAAGCTTACGACCGCCGTGCACAGGCTTTCTGACACGGCCGAACGGACGACGGGAAGCTGGGTCGGGGGGGTCTCGCCGCATCGTTCAGGGACAGGAGAGGGGGGTCCGCACCCGGGTCCCGTGCACACCGGTGAACGAGTAAAGCAGACGCCTCCGGCATATATCCCGGCCCCCCTGGCCCCCCGAGGCCGAGCTGGGGCCTCCCCCTGGGCTGCGGTGGGTCCGGTGCTGACCCGGGAGCAGCCCCAGGCCCGTGTCTTCCTCACCTTGTTTCCCCGGGCTAGGGCTGCCCCGGCCAGCAGGGAGGACTCGGGGACTCCTGGCTAAAACTCGTCCGCATTTCACTGGCTCCGCAGCCCCGGCCGTGACAAGACGCTTCGATTGCAGGACCAGGAGCTAGGACACAGGACGCAATGCAGCGTGAGGTCGTCAGCACCTTGATTTCAGGCCGGGAGCAGGACGGCGATGCCCGCGGGGCAGCTGAGCACCAGCCGGCGTCACTACAGACACGGCCGCGTGCACGGAGAGCCGCCCACCCAGGGACCCTGCCTGTCACGGCGGTGGGCTTTGTGCCCCTGAACAGACGCGGCTTCAGCCCCTCCTGTCTCAACAACGCGTGACTGAAGCCGGGCAGCGCGGCGCGTGGGTCCCCATCTCTTAGCTGCGGTGACGCCCTGAGGCTGCACCGAAAAGAGAAGAAAGTGTCACTGGTTGCCGGTACCAGGGCCACTTACATGACGAGGACCCGCGCACCCAAAAGGGAAACCTGTGTGCCTCCGGGTTACAAAGAGGGAAGCTCGTTCCTGTCACGAGGGGCATCGTGTCACGGCAGACTGACCGGGGACCGAAACATCTGGGCAGCCCTGGACCTCAGAGCGACCCCACCCCCCAGCCATCGAGAGCCCTGTCCTCCCGGGACGCAAAACGGGGGTCCCCCTCGCGCCGGGTTTGTTACACACCACAGAACGGGCATAGGAGAAGGGTAGCCAATCAGCAGGAAGCAGATGGTCGTAGCGGTCACTGTGCACGTGGACACACCGACGTGCAGACACGTACACGTGGACTCGGCGGTCACCCACGGCCGTGCAGTGGTCGCGGCAGAAGCTGTTGCGGTTCAGAGGTTGCCCAAGAGGCGGGTTCCAGTCCTGGGCGTCCCGCTTTCTCCCTGAGGGACCGTGGGGGGGCGGCTGACCCTGCCTCCATGTCAGGGCCCCCGTCTGCCACCGGGGACGCGTCGGACCAGGGACGAAGGTTTGGCGGAGGGAGAGCTGCGGGCGGGCGGCGCGTCCCCGGTGACGGTGGCTCCGTGCTCTGACGTGGCCCCTGGACCGTGCGCCCAGCGCCTGCCCCGCCCCCACACCCGCACGGAACTTCGCGGTGTTTCCGCTTCGGCTCCGTGTGGTCTCCTCTCTGCGTCCGTCTAGTTTGAACCCCAGAGTCAGCCCCGGCGCTGGCTGCCCGGCAGGGTCCCGTCCTCACTGCCCGCCCCCCCGCCTTCCGCTGTCCCTTGTCACGGCGATGGCCTCTGCAGCCCCAGCCCCGCGCACGGCGGCACCTGCTCCTTTCCCAGCGCAAAGTCCTGAGCGACGCGTCTCTGCTCGGAGCCTTGCCGCCGCCTACACGCTCACGTCACGCCGATGCCGTCCCCTTTTTCTGCCTGAACGTCCCTGACCCCCCGTCCAGCCCAGTCCTGGATTCCGCCTGCCCCCCGCGGCCTCTGCGGGCCCGCCAGCCCCTTAGGAAGCCCCCGTGGGTGTCTCTCTGGGACGTCGGCGTCCAGCCCGGCACGAGGGCAAGGCCCCGGCCTGCGTCCTGTCATCCCCGTCATCGCGCCGCCTGGACAGTGTGGCGGGTCCCTCGCTGTGTTTGCTTGTCACCGGGACGTACGAATCCATGGTGAGCTCGGGGCCCTGCGTCACGCTGACCCCAAAGTGAAAGGTAAAATCCAGTCGCCTCTCTGCAGGTGCTGCCGTGCGGAGCAGTGGGGGCGGGGCCTGGGTCACGGGGGTCCCCACCGACGGGACGTCTTCCAGCTCCTCCGCCCTTCGCGCACCCAGTGCGAACCGGACCTGCGCGCCGCCGCCCCCGTCCTGCTGAAGTGACCTGGGCGTGGCCCACGCTGCACGCGGAGCAGGTGTCTCGGCTTCCGTTTGTTTGGGGGGGTGACTGGGTGGGGCTGGGACACCAGACGGCTCAGCCGCGTCCCTGCAGGGATCGAACGTCACTTGGCGAGTGTCTCAGCCCTGTCTTCGCTGTCGGGCAGTTGTCACGGCGACGGGGGCTTCTCGGACGCACGTCGGCAGGTCAGGCAGAAGTCACTTTGCACGCTGATGGGAAACAGACCAGCTTAGCAAGGGGTCCCCGACGACGTCCCGGCCGTGGCAGCCTGGTCCTGAGCTCTGTGACCGGGAAGGGGACCCCCAAATGCTCGAGGGAGAATCTTTGGAAAACGCCGTTCGGGAACCCTGAGTCTGCGCCTCGCCCACACTGGCGCGCCCAAGCGTTCCGAGATGATCGCGGGGCTCGAGCCAATCGGAATATTGTTTCAAGAATAAAGCCATTAAAATTAAAATTCGGGAACGCCAGAGTGAAGGGAATGAGAAAAACCACCTCAGAGTCTGCGGGGGGAGCTGCAGCCCGTGGCTCCCACCCCCTCTCCTGCCTCGACGTCTCCGCACGACGCGACACGTGTGTGTCGGGAGCACCGGGGCGGGCAGGGTGCGGTCCTGCGGGGCACGCGGCCGTCGCCACCTCCCAACGGTCCCGGTCGCTCCGGCATCACGTGATTCCGCGTTCGGTAGAAGCAGTTTCTTAAATTCTGTGACCCGAGCTTTCTCGGTGAGCATGCCCGTGACAGGTGTGCTCCGCCGGCGTCCGGGAAGCACGCAGCCACGCACACGAGGAAAACCCAGGCACGTAGGGCTGGACTTTTCCCGGACAGCCCTCGTGTCCCTCCTGACCGTTCCCTGAGACAGCGTGGGCACTGCAGCACCGCGGGCAGTTGGAGCTCAGCATCGGCCACTGCGGAGACCCTGGGCTCATGACCGTCGCCTGCCCCGGCCCTCTGGGAGCTCTGTGAGCAGCTGCAAGGCTCTGCGCGCCTCCCCGCAGCCGTAGC
>PVJL010018588.1:0-15448 GCA_004026885.1 Lyroderma lyra | reverse complement strand
CTATGAAATGCATTATTAGATGACACATAGAGCAGTTACTTCATGTGCTCTGATCAATGGCCCAAACTAATGTAAGAATATTTTAATCTGAGATTTGAATTATGCATTTGAAACTTGTGTCAGGCTTCCCACTGATCAGTGAATTGCAGGATAGTGCAAATTAGTTCAACTGATGAAAACAGACTTAGTCTGTTAACTTAACATACTAAACATTTAAAAAGTGATCAGAGGAGAGGAACATTTTATATGTGTAAGTAACTAAGGATTATTGTGGCTTCGCCATCAGCATTTTACTCCTGGAGTGTGTAATGCCTATTAAGAGTACATTAGTGTATGGTCCGTTCCTTTTCTGAGGCATGCTTTGTTATTTTAAATAGAACTCAAGAATCAATACTGAAGAACTATCTGTATCTTTTTCAGAATTTTCTATTATGAGAGGTTGAAAATACAAAAAAGGAGTTAGAAGAAACTCAACGTGATAAGGTACTTAAATCTTTAAATTATTTGGAAATCCAAGTAGAGCTGAATTGAGCTGAGTTCTTTGTGACCAGAATCATTATAGATGTTTGGCGGGAGTTGAATTCAGCTTTCTGTATGGTTAGGCCATTGCTGTAAGCTTTTGGGCATGCCTGTGGATTTGGAATGTGATGGTGTGTGTGGCTCAGAACTCTGAGTCATCTCAGGGTTCATCTGAAAGCACACACAAAAAAAATATACCTTTCTTCCAGTAGGAAGATAGTCTGAGTCACATACGCAATCTAAAATTTTCTGGTAGGCACATTGAAAACTGTAAAAAGAAACAGGTAAAGTTAATTGTAGTTAGCCTACTGTAGTCCAAGTGTTATTTTCTCATGTAATTCGTACAAACAATAATAAGTTACTTTACATTCTTTTCATATGAAGTTTTTGGAACCCACTGTTTATTTTACAGTTACAGCAAATCTCAATTTGGACTAGGCTCATTTCGAGTGCCAAGTAGGCACATGTTGCCAGTAGCTTCTAAATGGACGGGACAGCACAGGTCCAGATTAATTGGGTGACATTCAGAGATTTACTTATTGGTTCACCCTGTACAGAAATGAGGTAAACTATACAAAAGGCACATGAGTGAATCTGTGCTCGATGTAAGACAGATACACACATTGCAGAACAGTGTATGCAGTAGAAAGTGACTATTGTTCACCCCCCATCCCAAATAAGTTCTGCTTGTCTTTACATAGTTCAGCATTGTTTTGGCTTGGTGTTTCCCCTCTGAAAACTTTTCTATGACTGAGAAGTGTCTTTCTATTCATTAGGTAGAGCTGCTAAAGTGAATTTTCTGGTCCGAGTGTTTATGTGTAGGAATGTTTGAGAAAATTCTATCACAATTAAAATGTTTGGTATTTATATCTGCCAATTGACCCTATTGTGGTTATGCTCAATATTTGAGCATATTTGTCATGGATAACTTTCAATCCTGAGATAGCTTCAATGTATGTCATTTGCTGTTTTGTAGCATCAGCTTGTACTAGACACCAAAGCATTGAAGGCTGAACTGGACCAGATACGACTAAGAGGTGTTTCCCTTCACCACATGTAGGATACTCACCAGTTATAAATCCATCTCTGTGCCTGTCATGTATGAACAAAGGCATGCTCATGGCCCTGTGGGCAGTGTCACTGGATATAGCTAATGGCCCAGCATCCATGAGCTTGTACCTTAACAGCAGGCAAGAGGGCAGAGTACAGCTTCACTGCACAGGTCAGGTTTTGGGACCTCAGTGAGTGGGACTCATGGCAGTGACAAAATGCAGAATACGGGATGAGGTTCCGAAGGTGGGGTGATCATTTTATACTTGGGTATGTTCACTGAGGGAGCCAACACAGTGTGGTACTGATGGTGTAGGGGTCAGAGGATGGAGCCCAAAACATGAAGGTAAGCACTGTGTACCTGTGAGTGACAGTCACGTCCACAAAGACAGTGAGGTCACCAAAAAGCACCTGCATGGCTGGAATGGGAGGGACTCCTTGACATCTGTGTGTTCAGTGCATTAATTGTTGTTTTTTTTTTATATATTTTCCAAGGGACACTGAAAGGTAATGAGAGGTAGTTATTTTTAAACCTATTAAAACATGACTTTGAGTTGGCTACTGTGGGAGTGAAACACGTGGCTGGTGAGTGGACCTAGCAAATGGCCCAGCTTCCTGATGGTTTTCTTACTCACCATCAGAGAAACAGTAATTCTCATTAAGGTGTTTAAATATTCTTCTGCCTCTTTGTAGAGACTGATCATCCAGTGAGAGTTAAACTTCAGCCAAAGTTACTGAAGGGGTTAACTGGTGCCACTCATGATGCTTCAGGAACAGGCTCGTGTGTGAAACAAAATGTAGGAGAAACCTCGCAGCCTTGCAGATAATTCTGCGTTTGCAAATTCAGGGTTGCAGGGAAGTCCGGAGTTTTTGTAGCTGTTCCCACTGACCCTACTTCTAGAAAAAAGAGGAGAAATCAGTGAGGACAGTTACAACTAGGCACAGCCAGAACTTTCCATGTCTCCAGAACCATTGGGGGTGAGGGATGCGGTCAGAACTTCAGGGAGGAAGCTGTGTGTGCTCAGAGAGAGGGGGATGTGGAGGAAGAGTGGAACAAAGGCTACTGGATATTCTGGTTAATGTCCTGGATGGTGTAAGGCCATATTCATTAATGTGGTAGCAGCAGACCAACAGCTGAAGGAGGGAAAGGAGATGTGCATTTGAGTTTCTGCTAAGCAGATGAAGGGGACGTGGTCATGGTGTGTTACCCTCTAGAGAGTCTGAGTAATGAAGGGAGGGGAGCCAGTGCAGGAACTTGAGCGGGTGCAGAGTAAGGGAAGTGGTTCTAATGGACAAGTCTTGTGCATGTTTGTCAGTTTCAAGTGTGATATTGGAAGTGCAAGGTGATGAGAGAAGACCTCTGTGCTCAATTCCCGGTTAAGCTCACACATGGCTGTGTGTTCTGGAGACAGTGAGTAGGAGAGGCTGAGCACAAAGGAAGGAGTTGGCCTCCAGGAGGCGGATGGAGAGATTTCACATCCAGTGGCTTAGAAGAGAAGTTGTGAGCTCCCGAGAGCTGAAGAAATGGGAGCAAATTGATCACAGCAGCCAGGGGATGGGGCTTAGGGTGGGGAGGAGAGAAAAAAAGCAGGAAGTTGAGCCCAACTTATTTGACATGATTTTATGGTGGAGTCTGTCATGTTGTGTTTGTGATCTTCTCCAGCAAGAAAAGATAGCCTAGCTTGAGGAGTGAAAAAGAAAGCTGAGGGACTGACTTCCATAAACACAAAAGAGCCTTAAGTCCAGAAGTGAGCAGCTACAGAGCGACAGCGTTGTTGGGAGGAAAGTGAGCCTAGAAAGGCTATCAGAATTAGGAGGGATTTGTAGACCAGGGAATCCACAAAGCATCCCAACTGACGTGCAGGATTGGGTATGTGCGTAACTTTCATCTGATTTTGAAGTGCATCACAGCCCCAGAGGAACTGCTCACGTACTGCTAAGAAAGACCTAGTGTTTCATTAAGGACAGGAGAAGAGAGGAAGGAAAATAATACTTGTGGTCAGAGAGACATTCCAGACTTGAATGGCTCATAAACAAGTCACAGATCCTTTGCAGCACTTGAAAAAGACATTTCTCTGAAAGGCGTGGAGAGGTGTGTGAACCCGATGTAGGTGATTGACATGTCACACTGGCCCTGTGTACAGATCGTGTGGAAAGACAGGAGGAGACACTCTAACTTTTATCAGATGAATGGGTTCTATCACTCCAGGTTTTAAAGACTTGTGCAAACAAAGGCAATCATCCTTCTTTTTCAGAGAGCAAAGACTTACTGGATTACTGTCTGGACTGGGATGAGGGACCTAGGCCAGGACTAATGTGGTGCATTGGGCAGCATGTCCCTCACCTCTGCTGACCAGTTTCCCCGCAGGGCCTTTGTAAGGTGAACTGTGAATGTGTCCCTACAGAGGCTCTATCATAGGTGCTCGGGCCACATCACCTCTTCTGGAGACTTTTTCAACCAAGGGTGTTCATCAGTCGGAGTGCACACAGGTCTGTAATTTTGATTCAGAATCAGGAAAGCAAGCTGCCAGGTGTAGATCTTAGCAGCTCCAGCTGTGATTCAGTCTCCTGGTTCTCTAGGTGCACTTGAGACAGCCTCACATATAGGGATCAGGCACACGGGAGGTCACAGAGCAGGTTAAGACCAGAAATGATGTGTGGGTGTGCTTCAGCTCAGCAGGGAGAAATCCATGCGAGGGGGAATTCTGAGATAGAGCACAGCTGTTTTTAGGTCCCAGATGGCTCAACTTCATCTCCTCTTTATGTCTGCAGCATCCACATTGGTTTTCCTGGATATTCAAGTTTTCTTCCTGGTGAGCCTGGAACAGTAAATGTTGGCAGGGAGTCAAAGACGTGCCCTCCATGGAGACCATTTTCTGAGTAAATATTTTTCAAATGGACAGGATCTGGCTAGACTTAAGTTACTTTACTTCTAATAACAACTTTTCTTTTCCATGTTTCAGCCAACCCCACTTGGACAGTGTCCCAGATTTCAGATTCCCAGTGGCCAACAGTCACACAGCTTCCTATTGTGGTATCTGGGGTCACAGCACCCCCAGAAAAGCTGTCTGGCAGCGCTGCTAGATGAGCCTTCCAAGGCAAGGGCTTTGTACTCTTGTGTCCACCACCTGCCCACCCAAGCGTCATCTGCTCACCTAACAATGTTGACACTAGTTTGGAATTTAAGTGTTGATAGGTCACTTTTTCTCTTCTTCTCCACCCATTTTTTCTGTCTGGCAGGGTGCTTTAAGACTGTGCTGTTTTCTTCTCTCTCTCTCTTTTTTTTAAGTATGGTGATTCTCCTTAAATATGATATTTTTAAGCACAGCACAATGCTAATTAGTACAGTAATGAACTATTAATTAAAAGTAAGTGGATACGGGTACAGTTGACCCTTGAACAATACAGATTTGAACTGCACAGGTCAGTTAGCATGTGGCTTATTTTCAGGTTTTGAACAGACTTACAGTATCAATAAGGAAGCACAGGACTGGAAGTATATTTTCTCTTCCTCGTGCTTTACTTATTTTTTTTTTTCCCCTAGCTTGCATATAACTAACATACGGAGTCTGTGTTAATCGCGTGGTTGTGTTACCAGTAAGGCTTCTGTTCAACAGTAGACTACTAGTTAAGTGTTGGGGGGTCAGTATTTATACATTGATTTTCGACATTGCAAGGGGTTCCTAACCCTTGTATTATTCAAGCATCCATATTCATCTCTTAGTAAAAAGAATTCACATTTCGAAGTTCAAATGTGACAGCATATATTTTTATATACTTTTCTATATCCTGACCACCTGTGTTGGTTGAGCAACTAGTTTGCACCTGGCATCATTAAACAGAGGGGGCTACAGCAGTGACTAAAAGCAGGCAAAATACCTGCACCCCCAGTGCTCATATTCCAGTGAATAGAAAGTAAACTATGGGATATGTGTGAATTATCTGTTGCTATGGTAACAAATCACTACAAAGCTTAAAGGGTTAACAAGGATGATGGAAAAGGAGCATGCCACTGATTCAGGGCCTCTCAAGGTTGTACACATAGGGAGCCCAGCTCGGCCAGTGCAGTGGGCAAGAGGGCCAGTTCCTTCTTTGGGGGCCTTCAGGGCTGAGTGAGTATCCTCACAGTACATTGGCAGCTCCCCTCAGAGCTCGTTCTGAGAGAGCAAGGAGGCAGCCCAGAGCCTCTGATGCTCTAGGCTTCTCAGACCAGCAGGATGCCCCAATGGCTGGAGGTTGAGAGAGATGTGTCAGGACTGCAGTCCTCAGGCTTGAGCATCTGAAGGATCACTCTGTCTCCTGCGATGAGGAACACTGTGGAGTGGGGGAGACACGGGCTGAAGCCTTTGCCCCGTTGAGGTTGACAGGCCTGTCTGAGGTGCAAGAGCTCGTGTCAGATAGACAGCTGGATATTCCTGCTTGGACTCCAGATGGAATCTCACCCAGAGATATAGAATTGTGGTCATGAGCATGCAGATGGTATGTTAGGCATGAGACAAGATAAAGTGACCCAGTGGGTGCCTGTTGATAGAGGGGAGGATAGAGCTGTGGGACACTCTAGTTTTCAGAGGGTGGAGATTGACAGGGAACCAGGAGAAGACCAACAATGGACACTGGAGGAGACCCATACTGTGGGGCTTAAAGCCAAGTAAGCAAGGTGGAGGAGGGGAGAGCTCATCAGTGGGTAGGACAAGGTGAAGGAAAAGGATAATGGTGTGTCCAGAGAGGTTCTGCTGCAGGGATGATTGTGTCCAGAGCCTACTGGAGGAAGTTGGAGAGACTGGGAGAATGGAAAGTGAAGACAATAGAAGCAGCTCCTTGGAGAACTCCATCATCTGAGAACTTTTGTTCAAATTCAACCTTAAAATAATCAACTCAACATTTTAATCTGCTCTAAAAAATTAAATATCTAAAATGTCTGCATTGCTTTGTGGATTGATTCTCTCACTGTGTCAGAGTTCTGAGTTTCCAGTTGAGAAAACTGATACAGACACATGTGCAGCTTTCCTATAAGAATAGAAAACATAAGAACTGAATAATTCCAGTGTCTCCTTGTGCAGTGAGAGAATGGCCAGCCAACCCATCAGAACTGTAGTGTAAAGGAGTAAAGTCAAACACCAGTCCTCAGAAGCAACTCTTTAAGACTCAGTGAAAGATTTCCTTTTGTTGTTCTAAAATTCAGTGTAGTGAAAAAATTAAAAGAATGTTCTTGCTGCTGATAATTTTTGGACAGCCATTGTTGGAGTTTCCTTATTATAATACAACATGCAGCATAGGTTCTCTTTATCATCCAAAGACATTGAAGTGTCTGCTAATGAAGGAAAAGTGATCTGATGTGTTTATTTTAGGTTGATAAAAGAAGAAATGGGGAACACAGCGCAACCAGCAGAGGAGCTGGAAAGTCATGTTGGCAGTGGAAGCTTAGACAATCTTGGTCATTGTAGTTTACTGAGCTCCATTCTCCCTCATCCTGCTTTCCCCCTTGCTGGCTCCTCCCCTCCCAACAGCAGCCTGTCCACCCCATGGAGGATTCTGCACAGTCTGTTTCCAGAAGGTGATGGATGAGGCATCTTTACTCCAGTAAGTATTTGCTTTTCTCCCTGCCCCTTGCCCTCCACCAACACACCTGAGCTAAGTCTTGGACAGTACAAATATGCATTTTTGTCCCCCAGGAGAGAATTAGGTAATTTGCTTTGTATTTGTAAAGCTCAGAGGTTCAAGATTTTGAAAACCAACTAGCATTTAATCATTCAATGATAACATAGTGACAAACTAATTTTAACATTTTCAAGATCAGTTTAGCATGACATCACTAATTAATCAAAAGGTTTTACTTGTATAGCTTTTGGCATGGGCAGTTACAAGCGAAAAATATTTTAGTTTTGTAGGAATGGAGAATTTAACAAAAGTAAATCTAAGTAGCCATCCTAGCACACAGAAAAATGCACAGAGTGAAGATGCAGTCTTCCTGTACATGACGGGTGTCTAATTGGAGGGCACAGGACGTGCAGTCAGAACAAAAAATGGAAAAGGCTAAACGGGCCCACTTAACAGTGCTCTGTGTGGTCTACTTAGCACCAGCTCTGCATGTGAAATCAGGATTATCCCAAAGAAAAGCCGAGTTTCCCCATGGCTTCCTAGGGAAGCATCTGGAAATTCAATGACCTTATGATTTTCCTTGACACATTGTGCAGCTCAAAAGAGATTTTTATAACTTGCCATGTGTTTAGATTAGGTGTTATGACAACATCGCGTCACATACTTCAAACATTCTGCTTTTCCACTGCACTTGCATTATAATTTTTACTGATACCATCCACTTTTATTTTTAGCTGCGTTGTTACCCAGCCTTAATTAAATCAGGTGTGAAACATTTTAGTGGCATATAAAGTGGTAACAAGTCCATTTTTAGGTATTTTGACATAGTATTATTTACATCTTTAGTTAATTAGCTAGTATTTTAAAGTCTGACACTTTCATTGGTGGTTTCATCTTTATTTCCTTTCAGAAAAATTTTTGGAACACTTCTGTGTTTTTCTTCTAGTTTTGTAATTCTGCATGCTGACTGATGGTGTGTCTGCTTCTGCATTTATTTTTGATTTCCTGTATCATCCTTGTGTATGTTTAATCATTGTTAATCCAGACCACAGTCCCTCATCCTTGTCTGTAGTTTATTTTTCCAGACCACTCCCCTCTATCTCCCACACTTCACACCCTTTCGCAGCATCTCAGATAACAGCAGCAATGTGGTCCATCATGTGTGTTGGTGTTCGATTGTGCTCATTAGTGGGGTTTCTACTTTATCTTCATTTCTCATTGAATAGTGTGTTTCCCCGTTCAATAGCAATAGTTTGCAGTGCATCACTGTGTAATAGATGTAACTACAGGCATGTCATAAATGGCTCAGGAAGGGGAGCACGCCTGCATCCAGCCAGGGGTAAGGGCAGTGTTTGGTGTTCTGCCTGGGCCTCATGCTCACTGGCATGCTGGCAACCTTGGAGCGGAACTCTGCATTGTGCTTGACCTATTCTATGATAATGCTTTTTATGAGTAAGACTGCCCTTTGGAAGTCCATGAGACTAAAACAAGGCCTTTGAACTTGGCGGAAAGCATAGCTAATAGATTTCAAGTACACTTATGGATGTAATCTAAAGCCGTGATTTTTTGTCAAGTTTATTGTTAACTAATTTTACATTTATCTAAACCCCTCAGTTGGCAGCTTCTGAAGAAGTGATAGGAGATGACAGAGGACAATTAGATGTGAAGTCGCTCCACCTCCTTCCCCAAGGTCCCTTTCATTAGACAAGCTGCACAAAGGGGCGCTGCACACAGTCAGCCGTGATGACATCAGGGAGCCGGCTCCATGAAGGAGTTGATGGATTAGGTGCCAGAAATCCCATTTCTACATATACTTGCTTTTGATTTTCAACTTCAAGTAATCTATTATTCTTTTCTAAAACGAAACAAAACAAAACAAAAACAAAACAAAACACACCTTGCAATGATTATAAAGAAATACCAGTTAATTCAGTTGTGTTTATGCCAACCACTGTCCTGGGATCTGCAGTGGAATCCAGCACAAGATGCGAATCTGTTTGAATACAGTCAGTTTGGAAAGGAAAAAGTAAACGATACCAGCAGTTTTACAAAATCCTTATTTTCTTCAGATTCTACACACTTATTGTGAGTGCTATCTGTTCTCACAGGAGCTTTTGTCAAGCACATGGTGTGTTTGATGATTTTACTTCCCTGTAGGAAGTCAGCACCTCCGGGATACCGCCTTGTGCCTTGGAGTTGCTGGGGGCTCCACATCCAAAGCATCCAGAGAACCTCTTCTCAGGAGCCAGCCAGCTCTGCTCTCATTAACACCTTCCTTTCTGAAGCCACTGCCCATTGCATTTGTTGTGTATCAGGCAGGAGCAACTAGCTGCCCATATTCATGCAGCTGGCTGCCCATGCTCTAATGTCCAGTCCAAGGCTGTGACACTCAGGGAGGGTATCAGTGCTGCTGTGAGCATGGGAACTCTGGCTTTGTGGGCATGTCTTCACTAGCTGACATTTAACCCTGAGGTGGGGTCAGCAGGGCCCTTTGCATTGGGTTTGGAATCAAGAACTTCCTCAGAAGGAGACTCCTATCAGAGAGAACCTCCACCTCCCAGAAACACTGCTCCCTTGTGGGTCACTGGGGGCCTGTGTTTCTTGTGCATAATGAGACTTGTGAAGAAATTGCTTTAAAAGAGGCTTGCAAGATTTGTTGTGAAGTTTGAAGAGTAGGTGTTAAAAACGTGCAGATTTCTAGTTCACAGGAGCATCATGTGGTGTACCAGAGGGGTGCACTCCAGGGACAGAAGCCCAGAGGGAGTGTGTTTTCTCAGGGGGTGCATGCATGAACCAAGGAGCCATGGTTTACATTCATTTGCCCTCAGTGACAGCCTCTTGTACATATAAAGGTTTTACCATACCTTGAATATCTCCGTGTGTTGTTATTTGTCAGAAGCTCACAGCCTGTAGGGTTTCTACACTTCCACCTGTTCATGATAACACCTAATGTGGTTCTGTTGAACTTTATTTCAACATCTCACCCCTCTGCTTCCTCATAGCTGGTGTTTCAGAGACAGAAACCTCATCCCAGGATGTCTTGGGACTGAGCAAATTGGGAGGACAGGCTGAAAAAAATTATACACTTCCAAAAATGTAAGCTTTTTATTTGCCCAGCTCTCTGATCAGTTTTCAGTTGTGCCTGATTTTCTCCTAACGTTGATTTATTAAATGCATTATCAAGCTGTGTGTATATATTATCTTCTGAAAGATTAACCTAAAGCCTTCATTAAGCTGTGCTTTCTGGAGTACTCACTTCCCTGTGGCATTCGTGTCTGATACTCACAGCCTACATGTGTGCATGGTAGGAATTGCTGTCACTGAAATTTTCTGCATACTAAGCCTATGGATTAAACCATGGGATGATGCAATGTCATAATTTAGCAGATATCTAGTTAGCTAACTATCATAAAAAATAGAAACAGCGCCAATCCAGCCCATTATTTGCTTGCTCCATTGGACCCTCATTAGTGTTACAAGCCTGCGCTGTTCATTGAGGTTTGGTTAAAGCTGATCATTTTTGAAGTTCTGAAAAGCAGACTGACTCCTTTGTTTAGACCCAGGTTTAGTTTCCTCTTCCCACATATTTCTCCTCACTATTCAAGGGGGAGAGTGATTATGTTTTCCTTTGGACATCCTACCTTGGATATGAAGACTCTGCTGGATTTTTCAAAGTTGGTAATAATTGTTTAATTCTGAAAGCAGATGATTCTATACAGAATCGTGGAATCAGTCAGCATTTCATCCATCAGGTGTTGTTTGTGCTATAACATGTATTCATGCCAAAGCAGCATTAAGTGTTTGGTGTAGAAGATGAAAAGGGATGATGGCTTATGTACTCATTACATGTGTGAACATTTATAAGTGAATATTGTATTATATGTGCATAAAATAGGGACTCTCATTTTAAACACCCTGTGATTTGCAGGCAGGAGTTGCTTGAGGAAGCCTGGAGGCAAGGTTTACCTTTTGCCCAGTGGGATGGGCCAACTGTTGTCATCTGGCTGCAGGTACGTCCTTCGTTTAATCCTGGGTTGTGTATGTTCTATGTGACAGTGTCATTCATTTCACACACTGAGTCTAACCTCTGGCCTTGACACTTTCTTACTCCAGCTCTGGGTTGGGATGCCCGCCTGGTTCGTGGCCACAGGCCGAGCCAATGTGAAAACTGGGGCCATCATATCCATCCTTTCAGACACGGAGATCTGGCGGGTGATGGGCATCAGCAAACCTCTGCTTAAGCTGAAATTGAGGCTGATGATTCAGGAGATTGTGTCCCTGACCAGCCTGTCAGCCCCTCTCACTTCCAGAAAGGTTCATTCCCCAGAGCTCCTTCTTCTGCAAGAAGGAAAATGTCTTGAAGGAAGCATTGCTTGTTTATCTTGCTTGTCCAGTTCCCTATAAACACATCGAGCATTCCAAATAAAGATTGTGGCATTCAAAAGATTACAACTTTTAATTTGTGACAGTTGGGAGATTAAAATATACTTTATTGAATAATTTTATAACAGCTCAGCTATTCTGGCAGAGTAATAAAAGTCATTTAACCTGCACTTGTGACCTCTTCCATGGCATTTCCTATGAACTATTGTAGTTTGTTACTGAAAACAGACACTGGCCTGTGGTGACATGAACCACGAATGGATTGGCAAGGAGTGGCTCCCTAGCCTGGGCCTGCCGCAGTACCGCAGCTACTTCATGGAGAGTGTGGTGGACACGCGGATGTTGGACCATTTGATAAAGCAAGATCTCCAAAGGCAGCTGGAGATGGTTGATTGTTTTCATCAGTAAATCATTGCAAAAACTTCTTACTGGTTGGCTAGGAGACCTGTGACTGTTGTCACCACTAATTTTTTGTTTATTTTGGTAAATATAAAGAGTTTCCAGTGTGCAGTCATGTGCCTGCAGAGATTAAATTATGATAAAAATGAACTGGATAGAAAAAGAGAAGAAAGCTGGAATGAAATAAAAAGTTAATACATGGTGTTTGATTCAGCGTATTTCTCCTTTGCAAAACATTGGCATTTCGGTGATTTCCTATTTTTAAAACAATGAGGTAAGGCTTTAAGAAATGAAGATAAGTCTCACATCTTTACAGAAGAGTAAGGTGACATGGATGCTTCTGAGGTCCTCCTGTGTAGCCAGAATTTGTGCCTCTTTTCTCATGCTTCCATCCATCTGCAGGTTGAATGTCTGAATGCCAGCATTTCCCTGCAATGTCAGAGGTTTCCTGTTGTGGGGATGCAGGCACTCTTCCACTGAGAAATGCTGCCTTGCAAGATCAGAGATAACCAAGACCCTGCTGTTGGCTCAATTGGTTCAAGCGTGAAGAGTACAGCTCGGACTGTTCATTCAGGGCCTTCAGAAGCAACGGTGGGGATAGGGTGCTTCTGCTCCCAGGACTGACATGCCAGCTGGGCTTTGAACATGTACCAAGAGGAAGGCAAAGGCCTTTCAGTTAGAAAACAGGGGGGTGGTGTGAGAGTACGTGGGGTGTTCAGCCGGAGACAAGGCTGCTGGTCTCCACCAGGGAGCCTTCTACCCAGTGTGCCTCTGTGTGACCAAGTACAACAGTTTGCTCCTAAGTGAGATGTTCTCATTGGAGCTCAAAGTAAAGTCTCTTAGAATTCTCAGAAAATAAATTAGTAACAATAGTGGTAAGATAGCACTAATAATAGTGATAATAAAATAAGACTTACTGAACAACTTCAAGAACTTTCATAGGCTTATTTGTTTCATTCTGACTACAGCCCTAGAAGAGCTGCTTTCATCCTCAGTTCTTACTATGAAGGAAACTAAAGATGAAAATATGGTTGGGAAGATGGCTCATTTAAAGGACATAATCTAACCATAGTTGAGTGTATGTGAATTTGAGAAAAGCTGTAAGCCACTCTTCACTCTGTGTGTGTGTGTGTGTGTGTTTGTGTGTGTGTGTGTGTACTTTTATCCAGAAAGGGGCATTGGAAGTGAAATTTGTAAATCATATGTTTTTGGTATCCATTTTAAGTCTTATTACAGTTGGCAAAACTGTCTTTGAAAGAAATTGTTGACTGGTTTGTATTTTAGAAAGTGGCTATTTTTATTTTTCTACCACAGCAAATTTAATAATTTATTGGTTTCCATAATATTAATATAAGCTCCTCTGCCAAAGTCTCTGGGTTGCAGGAGAATATCTTTAATTTTCTCTTTTTTAAATGAGACAAGAAAAGTGGCTTCAGGATTATAAGCGAGAGCTTTGTTGAATTGAACAAGGTGTCCCAGCCCCAGTGATGGGAAGAAACTGTTGCAAGTATTCTCAAGACTGTGAAGGACGTGTGGGCATCTGGACATGTGGGCATCTTACCTATGCTTGTGGTTTTGGACCCTACATCTCTAGACACTAACTGTACATAATAATGCCATTTCTTGGGGGTTCACTGAAGAATGAGTTATAATGAAAGATTTCCTGAGGCTGGAGGAGGGCCAAGGCATCCACATCTAAACACAGCAGTGTCAATTTGTTGACTTAGTCATGTGTCCCAGCTCTGGTGGAGCTTTTCTGTCAGGAACTAAATACCAGGATCTGTGTACAAACCCTTCTCCGGTGTTACAGAGTATGCATGATGAAGACTTTTCTGAAGCCACTTTATCATGGTTTTTATTCACCTGCAGACATGCTCATTTGCAGCAATGATCACGTGATTCACTGGATTCTGTCCATTGGTCTGAAAGAATATGCAAACAACCTCCTAGAAAGCACCGTGCATGGTGGTCTCATACCATTGGATAAAACTTTATGCCCTGTCACTGCGGTTACAGATCCCCACGTGGAATGCACAGGTAACACTGAGCCAGCCATGCCTTCACTGAGTCTGTGTGCAGTTGGTTTCATGATGCAGACACTGAGCTGGGAGCTGAGTGGAGACAGAACCTAACAAACCCCAGACTCCTGGTCAACCCTTTACATACCTCATCCATAATATAATGGTTCAAATCAGTAGTGCTCTATTCATCATCATTTTTGCCTATCCTTTTTCCATTTTGTATTTCAATAAAGAAAATAAGGGGAAAATCCATTTGAGTCCATGTACTCATATGAGTAACATATTTAGCTCTTACAAAGAGAAAGAAATAACCTTAGATATGCTGGGTGAGGGAGGTTTTGTTCATTATGTTTCTGTGGGTAATTTCCCTGTGTCATTCTTTGTGACTGAGGCTCATCTGAGAATCAGGAAATGTTCTGTGATTCTGCAAAAGAGGACTTGTCTGTTTCCAAATCTCTGACCCTCCTGCCTGCACTAACCCACACAGCACACTCTGACTATGTATTCCAAAAGACCAGGGGTCCCTCTTCCCAAAAGTGTATCTATGGACTCCACTTTAAAATTCTGATTTAGAATCATAGTCATGGTTCCAAGGGCTTATTGCCTTTTAAATAGGTTTTTCAAAGTCTTGGTTTAAAGAACAATTGTGATATACTGAGAGCCGTCAGATTACACGGATGAAAATTCAGAGTGTTGTTTTGTTCTGTTTCAGGCTTGTGCTGTTCTGGAAAGAGAGTTTAACAACATTTTTGCCATGGGGACTGAAAGGTGCTTCTATGAAGTAAGATTTCAGCCTAATAATTTTTAAATTTTCATCAAATGTAAGTTATTTTACATTACTTGTATGAGGCCTTTTGTCAGGTTATTTCTTTAAAATGTGGTAATAATTTTACTGTACAAATCAAGCATTGCTCTTAAACTTTTCTTAACAATGAGATATTAAGAAAGTCACATTTTCTGTAAGATAGATCTAGTTTGATTTTGTTTTGAAATTTTTGCTATTTAACTTTTGAAACCCCTCAAAAATAATTTTTACATCATAAAACACTGGTTGAAGACTAGAAATGGAGTCTGTCTGTAAGTTGTGTTTCGGGGACAAGTGGGGGTCTTACCCCATCCAGAGGCCTGTGTTTGGGAAAATGTTTTAGAAGTATTGGGTTGGCCAAAAAGTCATTCAATTTTTTTGTGAGTAAAGGAAAGGTAATTTTTTTAAAATGCAAAGAAATTTTTATTCAACAATGTATTGTCCATTTTGCTGAATTATCTTTTGACATCTTTAAGGCAACTTCATGTTTCCTCACTCAAAAACTTTTGTATATACTTGGGCAAAAAAACAAAACAAAACAAAACAAAAAAAACTGTTCCAAGAACAATTTGATACCCTTATCGATGATAAAAATTTTACAATTCAAGGTGTTTTGCAAAGAATGAAACAAATAATAGTCTAATCATGCTATTTGATGGCATTTGTTTCCACA
>PVJL010018587.1:0-15595 GCA_004026885.1 Lyroderma lyra | reverse complement strand
ATAGTTTAATGTTTATTTGGGGACGAGTGGGTTAGGGAGGGGAGAAAGGGGAGGGGGTGGGAGAGGAGGGGTGGAAGCTAAATATAAGGTGATGGAAAGAGAAGTCACATTAGGTGGTGAACTTATTATACATCAAGTTGACAATGCACTGTAGAATTGTATGCCTGAAACCTATGTAATCCTTGCTAACAGATGTCACTCCAATAAGTCTAACAATAAAAATGTATTAAAAAAAAAGTTACAAAATAAAAGTAAAATTTTGAGAAGGTTAGAATATTTATAGAGAAATAATAATTTTAATTATTTCATTTTACATCCAGTATCAACTTTTGTCCTGTAGCAAAACCAACCACAAATTCTGTGGCTTAAAAAATAACAGTATTTTTAATTCACATTATGTGAAGTCTACTAGTTGTTTGTAGCTCAGATACTTGGTCCAGCTTTACTGGGGTCTATTGAGTTTGAGGGGTTTGTAGAAAATATGAATTGGGATATCCAAATGAAAATATTCCCTGGGAGGTATATTAATCCATGCACATATCTTAGCAATGATTTTTATTAACTTTCCTCTTTTAATATCTTCTTTGCCCCAAGAAACTATCTTAAGTAGCCAAATGTTATTTCACTTTTCAAACTTACCTATTATTATTTTTTAAAAGAAATAGTAGCAATTCTCCATGCTGAAAGTTCTAGATTATCTGCATGTTGTTTCTTCTATCGGGTCCTTAATACTTTTCGTATTAAACTTGTTCTTTCAGTCATTAATGATATGAAGTTAATAGCAAATAAATTGCAGTACTAACATTCTGTCTCAAAACTTCTTCTCCCAAAGCAAATTCACTAGGTATATTTTCCATACCTGCTTTAAACCACCTGGTGGCTTTATTTTGTCAAAACAAAATATGAGTCACTACTTTTTTCAGTTTTCTATAATAATAAAATTTATAAGCTTCTAGTCAGGCTAACAAAGAAAAACCTTACAAGATAAGACACACATGACAATGGTCAGAAGTTAAAGAGTGACTATAACTACTAGTTCCATTGACATTAAAAGGTTAATCAAGAAATATTATAAATAACTACGCTAACAAACTTGACAACTTAGATGAAACTAAACATTCCATGAGATGAATAATCTGAAGAAACATACCAAGAGATATAATCTGAAGGTCTTTATTAAAATAATTTAATTAATAATTAATAATCTTTAAAACCAGAAAGGACCAGTCCAAGATGGTTTCATTGGAGAATTCTATCAAATATTTGAAAAAAAAATAGTTCTCTACAATTTATTCCACAAAATAGTAGCGTTGAAAACACTTCCTAACTCATTCTAAGAGGCAAACATTACCTAAATACCAAAACTAGAAGATTACATGACAAAAAATAAAATAAAAAGAAAGAAAACTACAAACCAATACCTTTCATGGAAACATGTGCAAAAACCTTTAACAAAATACTAGTAAATAAAATTCAACCATGCATAAAAATAATTACCTACCATAAGCAAGTGGTATTTATTCCAGGTAAGCAAGGCCATTTCAACATTTAAAAATTAATGTCATCAATCACATCAACAAGCTACATAAAAGATAATATAATCAAATCAATAGATGCAGAAAAGGTATTTCAAAAGTATGTAATAGTAGTAATAGAAGGGCACCTCCTCAACTTGATTTTAAAATATCTACAAAACACAGTGTAGTTAATATACTAAATGATGAGAAACTACATATAGGCTAGTTCCTGAGATATTGTAGGTTTGGTTTCAGACCACTGTAATAAAGCAAATTGCAATCTTTTCACTGATGGGGATGTCTTGCCTTCAATTTGTAAAAGCTGCAACATTTGTGAAGCACAATGAAATGAGGTCTGCCTGTACCTTTTTCCTAAAACCAAAGCAAGAATTTCCTTATTCACCACTCCTAGTAAACATTACATTGGAAGCCCTCACTAACACAGACAGAATATAAAGGACATAAAACATACACAGAATGAGAGGAGAGAAATAATACACAGCAAATAAAAGCATATGAAAAGCTGCTCAATATTATATATCATCAGGGAATTGCAAATTGAAATAATGAGCTGTCACCATGCCTCTAGAATGACTAAAATCCAAAACACTGACACCACCAAATACTGATGAGAATGTGGAGATACAGAAACTCACATTCATTGCTGACAGAATGCAAAACAGTATAGCCACTTCAACTTGGAGGAGTTTGGCAGTTTATCACAAAGTTAAACATAGTCTTATCATATAATACATCAATTACACTTGTAAATATTTACCAAAACTTATGTTCACACAAAAAACTGCATATAATATTATATAGCTTACACATGATTATAAATATTAGAAGCAACCAAGATGTCTTTCAATAGGTAAATGGATAAACAATAGTACACCCAGACTATGGAATATTACTCAGTAATGAAAAAAGAACTATCAAGCCAGGAATAAACAGAGGAATATTAACTACTTATAACTAAGTGGAATAAGCTGAAAAGACTAAGTGAAAAGACTACTGGTACTCTGGAAAGGACAAGTATGAACACAGTAATAAGATTAATGGTGCTGAGAATTAGGGGTGGGCAGAGGGCAAGAGATAAATATGAGGAACAAGAAATTTTAGGGCAGTGACACTATTGTATGATACTGTAATGGTATATATATGATACCTTCCATTTGTCAAAACTTATAGAACTATTCATATATAGCACAAAGAGTGACCCCTAAGGTAAACCATGTATGTAATTTAGGAAATAATAACATCAATAATGATTTGTCAACTTTAATAAAATGTATCAAACTAATGCAAGATAATAATAGGGGAAACTATATGGAGGAAGAGAGTATGTAAGAACTTTGTAGTTTTTGCTTAACTTTTCTTTAAACCCAAACTACTCTATAATATAGTCTATTAATTAGAAAGAATTTCTAGTTCTAGTTCTCCATGTAAGTAACTTGGAAGTCCCCACTCTGTCCTAACAACACACCTACGCACACAGTAAAAAAAAAAAAAAAATAGATTGAAAAATCAGTTGACTCTTCCTGGATCTGTAAAAGAGAGAGGGGAATGCAGGGCAAACAAACCACTGCCCCCAACATTAGAGAAACAGACAAATAAATAGAGAGAGTCTCAGCTTACTTACCTTACCAGGGTAGAGATTCTCAAGCAGAAACCACTGCAGAACCAGAACTGGGGTAAGAAAATTTGAACTGTAATTAAAAAATTGCTGGAGGCTTAGTATAGACTATTCTGAGAGTTAAAAACTCTAGAGGGTTACAGTTAGAGAAGCCTCCACAAGATAAACCTCTGGGAGCTCCACCAGCTTCCCACAGTATATACTGGAGAAAAATCACCACGTGTTTTCCTCAGGGGGAGGGAAAAGGAACCATTTTGAAATTGGCAAATGTTGCTAATTGAAGATAAATTGGAGTCCATAATATTCCTTCTACTTTAGTGAATACTTGAAATTTTCATAATAATAAAAACTATGGTATAGGGTAAAAAATAAGAAAAGAGATAGAAGAAAAGAAAAATAAATAACCAAAGGGCACTGTTCTTAACAAGGTCCGCCCTCAGGGGAAACTAGTTATCCACAGGTGTCTTAGAACCAGAAGAGGTGTCATTGAAATCAGCTGATCTGGGGGAACGGCTATACCCAACTCTAGCTCGCTCTAACTATGGGAGAAAGGAAATATTAATACCTAATTAAAGCCTACCTTAGCTGTCCTGTCCCACCTAAGGGAGAAGGAAACAAGTGAGAAATACTTGTGAAGTTCACAATCCAGAGGCATAGTCTAAAAGCCTAATTACAAAATTATGAGATTTAATCATTGGACCATAGACTGCTTCCCTCCCACCACACCTTTCCACCAAATTACTAAAGGCCTATTTACAGCAGTTCCTTTTACCTTGTTCCTTATACATATTGGTTGCTTCCAAGTTTTTACAATTATAAAGGAAAAGGTATACTAAAAGGCAGAAAACACAATTTGAAGAAACTGAGTAAGCATCAGAAGCAGACATGGCAGGAATGCTGGAATAATCAGGCCAGTAATTTAAAACAACTATGATTAATATGCTAAGAACTCTATAGATAAAGTAGACCACATGGGAGCATAGATATGCCAGATAAGCATAGAGATGGAAATCCTAAGGGGTAAAAATAAAAATAAATGCTGGAGATACAACACACTAACAGAAATGAGGAATATCTTTGATGGGCGATTGGACACATCTGAGGAAAAGATCTCTGCTCTTGAGGATATACTAACAGGAGCTACCAAAACTGGAAAAAAAATGTTAAAACAGACATAATCAGCAGTAATATCAATATAGCTCAGGATTGTCTACTAATATATTCTCTAACTTACAAAAATTTGACTAGAAAATTGTGTTTCACATATCGGGGCTGTCTGGAAAATATCCAGCAATGTAATATGAAGAATTAGAGGTATCTATGGCTGAATTTTTTCTGAACAGCCCTTGTATATATCAATAAGGAAAGCTTTTCACTTTGTTGACTTCTAAGATGATTCATTTGTTTTAGTGAAACTGAAACTGAATAGTGAGATGCAATAGATTAAAATTTAAAAGAACCTTTCTTATCTTAAAGATGGTTGAGAATTATGGGGAAAAAAAGAAAGAAAACAGAAACCATTGGTAAGTGGTGAGGATTTAATGTAAAATAACTTCATATTTTAAAATGGTAGAACTGAAATTGTAGACAACCATAAAAAATGAGGGTTTTTTTGTGGGTATATAAGGCATGCTAATTTTCTGGTTACATTCATAAGAATGTGAGAATAACTAAAATAGTTTGGAGTTTAAGAGATATGTTTATAGTGAATTACAGAGCTGAAAAGTTGATAAATGTAAAAGAAATTGTCACAAGACATAAAATATAAGCATATTAAAATAATCTATTTAAAGGAAAATACTATAATGCATAAGAGAGAAAATGGAACCTACAATATAATGAATATAAAATTTATTTAAGGTAAAAATAATTTCAAATTTTAAAATCAAAGTTATGTAAAAATATATGACCAAATAATAAGTTGGTAGTGGGGAATTTATTTATAGTACAAAATGGAATAGAATTAAGGCTTACATCCTAAAATGTGGTGCTGCTTAATATTAATTACAAAGAAGGTTTTGAGTGAATTGTATGGTGTGTGAATTATATCTCAATAAAGTTGCTAAAAAAGAAAATTGGTCTTTGGCATGATCACTGAAACCAGCAAAGATGAATATTTCTCAACATCCAATCATAGGCCAGCAATGGAAAAGACTTCATTAATGTATCACACCAGTTCTTCCATTCCTCTTAAGCATCATTGGATACACACACACACACACATACACACACTCACACACACACACATACACACACTCACACACACACACACATACAATACACACACACACACATACACACACATATATGTGTCTGTATAATCAATTTAAGGTAAGTGGAGAAGGAATTATAATGCCTTTGAATTGAGATAGCCACCAGAGCTAGGATACATTACTATTCTTGATCTGGTGATTATGTTATAGACAGTTTAAGAGCAGTACTGTTAAATATCCTCATTCTGACTTTCATCTTATTTTTAATTCATCCCCTGAACAGTTAACTCAATTAAGTCATTATGCTAGTCTTTTTTTATTCTTTTTCATACTGTCTTATTTTTCTGTTGCTCATCTATCTTTCTTTGAATGGTTCACCCTTTTTTCTCATTAGTAAAGCAAATACATGGCAGATGTAGTAGTTTAGTCATTCCTTATATATGGTCGGTTTGTCATCCCTGAACATGATATTGAAATAAAGGGAGTCCAATAGAAGGAATGGCCTGTGTAACAAGGTATATAGTTTTTTTGGACCAGAGGCATATCATTTCAGTTGGCTCATTGCTGGTCATTATAAACCAATCTTAATTTGGTTATATAACTTCAAAGTCTGTATTTCAATGGCTCCTGGGGATATTCCTAGTAAGAGATGCAAGCAGTAATCTTTTTGAGCATAAATTTTCTCTGTCCACACTTTCACTTGCTCCAAATGGGTTAATCAATTACACTTAAATTCTTGGGGATTTCTTGTATGTTGAATGCTGCTGGACCTCAACTGTAAAGTCCACTCTATTCAATTATGTTTACCATAATATTGTTAGCCTCTTGGACATTTAACTAAATCTAAGATAGCAAAGCCTGATCAGGCAGTTGCTTATATTTTCAAGCAAAGTGTAACACTTCTTTGAATTATATTCATAAGATTGCATGGTCACCTCTCTACTCTTTTGTGTACCTGGGAATATGGGTAGTGACGAATAATGATATGTTAATAGAATCATAACTGAATGCCATATCTTTTCAATTTCCAACATGTTTATTGTACAATAATGATTTTCTGTTGTCTCTGTTTTACTTGGTATGATTGTCTCTTCTTGGTATGATTGTGTCTTTTTTCTTATGTCTTTAGCAATATTACTTACACTGAAAGTCAATTAAGCAGTAAACAAGCAATAGTCCTTTTCCTCTCTATCTGCCTTTCCTAATGAATTTATTTGGCCAATTTCACAGGAGTCAGAACTTTCCATATATAAATAACAAACAAATAAGCAAACAACCTTCTGCCAGGAAGGTTTTGCTTTGTACTGAGAGCAAATCAGCAATTACCTTGACATTAAAATCTTCTCATCTTTTTTTTTCTCTTTGCCTCATCACAATGAGACCTTGACATATTGAGTTGTAGGTCAGAAAGCTAATCTTAGTCATAACATCAATCTTTAATATTTACAAATGTTTAAGTAGTAGCAGTGATCTTGGGTTCTGATTGATAATCAAATTTATAAGGCATAATAGTCTTCACACAATGCCAAGTTTATTAGCTTTAATGAAGGATAAAAATCAGGAGAAAACAGCACAATGGAAGCAGAGCAGTTGTTTCAGAACAGCTGCTGAATGTTCCAGAAGCTCCACATTAAGATTAGAACTGAAATTTGATATTGGATTTAAAAACATAGGGGCAATTAAGGTTACTTTGACAGAAGAGTTATAGTGTCATGTTGGGAAATTGGAAAGGCATTGAAGACAGAATCTGTAGAAATACTTTAAAAGATTTTTGCTATAAAGGATAATAACGGGAATGAGCAGAAACTTGAGGTCAAGTAAAAACTGGTTTTGAAATAGGAGTTTGTTAATGGTAGTGAACCAATAGAGAAGGAAAACTAAAATATGCAGGAAAAAGACAGAAACATTCCTAGAATTGTGTACTTGTATAGGCAAGAAGAAATGAGTACTGAACTGCTGTAATGGGAATATTTCCACATTGTTATTGTGTGTCATTAAACTATGTATTATCTCAGGCTTCAGAAATAAATACATGCTAAAGACCTTTGGTTTCATTTCTTGTATTTTTGTTTCTTTTGAATATCTGGAATTGTAATTTCTTATTAAAATGCTACAGGGTAAATTTTAACTCAGAGAATTTAGAAAGTCTAATTGCTTCTTATCCCATTGCCCCATGAAGAAATCTTTCTGAAGACTTTAATTTCTCAAAGAAATTAAACCACATCAGAAACAGTGTAAAGAATCCATACATAGTTGATGTTTTCTAGACCTTTATTCAGAAAAAAATCAATGATAGTTCATACAACTATGGCACTCTAATCAATTCTTTCTGCCTGAATTCTTAGGAGACCACTCAGTGGAATTCCAGGTGTGTTTAATATGGATAAGATGGACACAATCAGATGAAGAAGGCGATGGTTTTGCAAATTGAGTGAATGCTTTTCCATGTTCTGGTTTGCAGTATACACTGTACTGAATCTGTTGATAGAGTTTTATTTCTCCCATTTATTCTTGCCCTTGATGTTGATGCTGTTAATATATGAGTGCTGTCTGAAAGTATCCAGCCATGTAATATGAAAAATAGAGGTATTTATGGCTGGATTTTTTTCCAGACAGCCCTTGTAATTTTCGGAGCCAAGTATCTTGAGATAACCAAAGAGATATAAACTGCATCACTCATTAGAGATATTACTAGCTAAAATTTTGCTCTCTCAGTACAGGGCCAACCAGAAAGAAAAACATGGAATCCACACTTCTCCTTTTCCACTACTTGCCCCAATCAGATTTAAGTCCATAGATATTTCAATATAGTCATATTTCTATGCTAAACATTTAAATATTAACTTCTTTTGTTTCTGTGCTCTTATATGAGAAATACACTGGTATTAGATTAGACAGAGCATAAGCAATCTGGCCACAATGACCAGAATCTATGCTTAAAGGAAGGTTTTTGCTCTAGCATTACTTTTACTTTTCCCATAGCCTAGCAGTTGGCTGCAGCACAGTGCATTTGATCCAATTTAAAATATCACTTCCAAGCAACTTTAAATTACTCATCATTGTTATATGAGAACCTTACCAGTGATTTAAGAATAATAATTTCCAACATGTTGTATTTTTCTCATAGCATTAGTAAAATCCCTAATCTAATTCCAATATCTAATTATAATCTTTTCAAGATTTAAAATCTTTTTTTTCTAAAGAAAAAAAAGGAATTAGTTTGAAAAATATCTGTCAAAATGTACGTTCTGTAATTTATATTGTCAGTATGGTTTTGTCATTTCTTTTTCAGTTAGCTCATTTTACAGATGATACCAGGAGGCCCAGACAAGCTAATTAATCTTGGGTCACATAGGTTAGGTAGCTTGCTGTCATATTAGTGTTTCTACACAGCTACCAGGAATAGACAGAATGACAAAATATACATGGAACATGAGGTCTTCTAAATAACCCCACTGTCATTTTTCAAAATGCTGCTTAATGCCTACTTCAGAGCTGCAGCAAAATGCCAATGAAGGCTGAAGTAGGGGATAGAATAATTATCAAATAGCAAAGGGAAACAGGTGATATGCTCTCTGGTGTTAAAAAGAGGAAGATAAAAGGGCCACTGATTATATCTATTATTTGGAGAAAATTTCTGTCTTCTCTGAACTGCAGACTTCCAGAAGATCAGTGTGGCATTGGCTTTGCCTACATTAGGCTATTTGTGTGATGGCAGAATTTAATGGTATGTGAGATTCTTAGCTTATTATCGTTAAAATGGCTTGGTCCCTTGCTACCATATAAGCAAAAAAAGCCTGGCGCATCAATTTTTATAGGTGATGATAGTCATTTTACCTTGGCAATGTTTAAACACTTCATGGAAATCAAAACACAAAACTAGAACTTGAATGTCTGGTTGACTTATTTGCATATTGGTCTATAAAGCATTTTATAGAAATATTCAAACCTACATTTTTGGAGAAACCATTGATTTTGAAGTGGGTCCCCAGAACACACTTTATTACAAGGATTAAATAGAAATTTAAATAATATCTGCTCTTACTTTCCTTATAATTTGTGTAAAATTGTGCAAGGTAAGTACAAAGTTTCTATAGTTGTATATAGACAAAGGACTTAATGCTGGTCCACAGAGAAAAATAAAGATTCTTTTGTCTGACTTCCTCAAATGCTTCCTACACCTAACAATGATGAAATTTTATATTCCATAATTAATGCAGATTACAAATACTACTATCCCTTAGTAAATTTTTAAAGCTTCTGCAGACTAGGATAAAAGTTATTTATTTTGAAACTATAGTTTAATGAGAAAAAAAGAAAGGAGAATGCAATAGAGCTATACCTCATCACCAATTCCTGGCATCTCATCGCACTTACTCAGTTTTATTTCACTCCAGAGTAGAAGTCACTATCTGATACTTTACACAATGATTTCACTACTGTTCCTCTTCCTTTCAAAGAATGTAAGTATGAAATGGGTAGAAAATTTTTGTTCACTGTCTTAGCTTCAGTAAAACTAGCATGTAACATCCCCTCCATAAACATCGGTTGAGGGAATAAATAAAGGCAGAAGAGGTTATTGGGTACCCAAAATGGTGAAGAAAAACAATGAATAATGAGAACTAAGATTCATAAAGAGAAAAAGGAACTATGTTGATTTTTGCTTTACACCTCAGGGTTCTCTCAGTTTGGTAGAGAACACTGATAAGGCTGTATATATAAAAAGTTGTGTGTGTGTGTGTGTGTGTGTGTGTGTACAGGCGTGTGTGTATTTCAAGATTCAAAAGTATTTTAAAGGCTTATAATGTAAAAGAATAAGTATACTTTTAAGGAGAGGAAAAGGAACACATACAAACACAAGTAACATAAGAAGAAAAGGAAGAGTAGTCTCCCTTTGAATCCATTTAATACCCAACTCTTGTTTTAGATACTGTAGTCTATTAAACATCTTAACTTCCTGTGGTTTGAGACCCATTTTTATCTTTCTGGCATGCTGGTCAGTATAGCAAATGTGGTTCCCTAGCTTCTGGCAATTAAAAACTCCCACCTCTGCTCTATTGTTTTGGGGTCCCACTTTCTCTATTGCTATAAAGTTAAACTCTGTAATCACCTGTTCTACCATCAGCCCTGGCTTACGGAAGAAAGCCACCTTTGAACAAAATGATGCCAGTGCCTATTTCACCAGTGTGTTCCTGATGACTTTGGTGAATGGATGTGACCCTTGGGCATTCCTACAGGACATAATCCTCTAGTGAGTGGTCTGATCTCACGTAATATATTCCTTCATGCAAGGTCACTTTTCTGAGACATTTTAATCCCTTCTTGTATTGTGTGCCAGGGAAACTTGGACATTTTACTTTGCCTAGTGTGGACAATTGTTATCTCTAGCTTTTAAGAGCCACTCTAGCCATGAACTTGTCCCATTCCCTGGAGTCTTTGCTGAGGTGTTAAACCCCGTGTTTGAGAACATGCTCCCAAGTCCACGAATTCTTGTTTAACCAGTCCCAAGTTCTGCACCCCGGTCCTGCTACTTTGAAGCAAGCTTCACCAAAATCCATTCCCAGGAATGTTCTCGCTGGTATATACTAGCTACTTCCTGCACCTCCTTTGGGATGCACGTGACCAGCCTCTATGCTTCTTGACTGGTTTCAAACCCTGTTCATTCTGGTGTTTGTAATCCCTGTTTTCCACTTATCTGTACACTCTTTCCACTCCTGATATAGTCTAGTCGTAGTAGCATTACAAAATAAAACAGAAAAAGTAGAAAAAATCATGCTCTTTTTATAATAACCAGGTGATAAATAAGACTGAGGCACTTTCAAGCTTTGAAAGAAACATATTGCATGCATTAATATAGGGAGATGATTTGCTTAAAATAGATATGATTACCATTTGTTTTATCTTAAAAGGGAAGCTTCCTGAAATAAAAAATATACAAAGCTGATGTCATTTTTTGAAATGTTTACTTCAATTACATTCATTTATTAAATGTAATTTGGATGTAAGGTAGAAATAAAATACCATCTTTAGGAAGAAACAAAAGGTTTAGAGGTAAAGAGGCTATGAACTGGAGAAGCCTTATAAGTGGCAATTCTGTTGATACTATTTCAGCAAAATACTATTAAATATGTACCGCCAAATTTTCTCTTTGGTATTGTTTTTAATTTGAGTTGCAAAGAACCATTACAATTAATTGGAATATTGTTAGAAAATTACATAGATTTTGGAGAAATAAAAGAATATTCTGTGCCTATTGAAATACTCTTGATTTTCTTTTTCATTTGAAAACTGCGTATTATAAAATGCATTTCAGTAGCAAATTTCCAATTTAAAATATTACATCACTTTTGATTTCCCATTTGTGTTCTTTTAAGAAGTAAATTCAAAAGCGAGACAGAAAAAATTAGGAACCACATGACTTCATTCACATGTGGAACATAAAACTGAAAGCAACAAAGAAACAAAAACTCATGGACACAGTGAATACTGTAGTGTTTATCTGAGGGTAAGTGGGGTGAAACAACAGGGTTGGGGAGTCAAATATATGGTCATGGAAAGAGAACTGACTCTGGGTGGTGAACACATAATGCAACACATAGACGATGCTCTGTAGAATTGTACTCCTGGAACCTACATAATTTTTGCTAACCAATGTCACCCCAGTAAATTTAAACAATAAAAAAAGAAGCAAAGTCAAAACTGCTCCCTACTAACCACAAGGTTGATGCCTTCTGTGTTTCTGATCAGTGCAGTTGTTAATACCACTCATAACCTTATATAACAAACACGAAGACTGTTACCTGAAAGACAGAATGGAGAGGGAAAAATCACAAACATGAGACTTATAAATTACATGCACACATACATACAAAGACTTCTTATCAGCAAAGCCTGAGTGACTGCACGAATTACTCAATGCAAATTATGTAATTGATGCATTTCAAAGTAATCTTATCAAAATATGTTATTGATCTATAAAAATATTATTTTCTTTATGTGCACCACTTGTTTGATGTCAGTAACCTACTGATTTTATATAAATATATTTAAAATATTTTACCTTAAATGTTTGTTGGTCTCTATAGAGATACTTAAATAAATTGATGGGTCAAATTAAAAAAATAAATAATTTATTATAATCACCATATTACATTAAAGGGAGAGACTTATTTTATTATTTAATTCATGCTCCATAAAACTACTTTCCAAAGGTTTTTCTAAGTTTTGAGAGGGTGGGGAGAGAGGTTGCTAGGGTGCTCAGTTGATAAAATAATACATTTTTTGACAGTTGTAGTCCTTGAATATAATGTCATAATGTTTCCTTTCAAGAAGAATAATGATGGTAAATTTAAAAACATTTTAAGTTAATGCAATGTATGTTTTGCCAAACTGAAAGTTCTATTTTTCTAGCTTTGTATGTCTTTCATAGTTTATCAAATGTGAGGTAAGATTGAAAACCATAACTTTTTTCCACAAATTGAAAAAAAATCACTAAATTGAAAAAAAAAAGGTAGGTTAATCATTGCTTCCCCTATTGTGTAAATATGTGGAAGATATATACTTAGCATGCATTAATTTCCTCAACAATATCAATGAATAATTTTTAGTTGCATAAGAACTCTAAAATATTTTATACATTTAATTTATATTATAGTACTTTTATTTTATGTTAAAGAACAACAGCTGACTCTGCCCCCAAAGAATATAAGTAAAAGGGTCCGTGGTAACCTTCATTTTAAAATTTCAAGTTCTTTTTACTGATAACTCTGAAATATAACACTGTATTCTAATAGCACAAATGTATTATTCATAAGATGAATTTATTTTCTAAATGAGGGAATTTCGAGTATAAAAGGGGCACTGTTATATAATAATAAGAGGTTAAAAGGAATAACCTAGGATTTTTCCAGGGAAACATAAATTTATAGTTACTTTAATTATTAAACAGATTACTAGTATATTAATTTCTATATTCAGCAATCCACATTTGCCCTCTCTTTGCATTTATGATCCCTATTGTAAGGTATAATTTAAACAAAATAGAATTTTTATTTCTCAAGAGAAATAAAATAATTTTTAACTAAATGAAGGAAAACAAAAATTACCAAAATTTGTGAGATTTCTTCTCTGACCCATGTGTTATTTAGAAGTGTATTGTTTAATCTCCACCTATTTGGGAATTTTTAAGCTATTCATTTTGCTGTTGTTAATTTATAATTTAATTTTATTGTGATATGAGACTGGATATTGTATAATTTTTATTCTTTTAAATTTTGTTAAGGTGTGTTTTATGGTCCAGCATGTGTTCTATCTTGGTGAATGGTCCATATGAGCTTGAGAAAAGTGTATGTACTCCTGTTGTTAAATTGAAATAGTCTACAGATATCTATTATATGTAGTTGATTGATGCTATTGTTGAGTTCAACTATGTCCTTACTGATTTTGTGCTAGCTGGATCTGTCCGTTTCTGAGAGAAGTGTTGAAGTCTTTAACTATGATGGTGGTTTCATCTATTTCTCCTTGCAGATTAATTTTTACCTTACATAGTTTGACAGTGTGGTTAGTTGAATACACATTAAGAATTGTAATGTCTTCTTCAAAAATTGATCCTTTTACCATTATGTAATGTCTTTTGCATCTGTGATAACTTTCCTTGCTTTGAAATTTGCTCTATTTAAAATTAATATAGTTATTCCTACCATCTTTTGATTAGTATTAAAATAGTTTAATATTCTCCATCTATCTACTCTTTCAAAATTTTTAAAATTTTTTTAATTACTGTTGACATACAATATATTAGTTTCTGGTGTACAATATAGTGATTAGATATTTATATAATTTCAAAGAGATCACCCTGATAAATCTAGTACCCACCTGATACCATGCATGTTTATTATAATACTATTGACTACATTCTCCATGCTATCCTCATGACTATTTTGTAAACTACCAATTTGTACTTCTTAATCCCTTTCCCTTTCTCACCTATTTCCCCAATCCCCCTTCCATCTGGCAAAGATCAAAATATTTTCTGTATCTATGAGATTGCTTCTGTTTTGTTTGTTCATTTATTTTGTTTTTTAGATAACACATATAAGTGAGATCATATAGTATTTGTCTTCTCTGTCTGACTTATTTAATTTAGCATAATACCCCCTAGGTCCATCTATGTTCTTGTAGATGGCAAGATTACATTCTTTATTATGGCTGAGTAATATTCTATTGTATATATGTACCACTTCTTTATTCATCTATTGATGGACACTTTGGTTGCTTATATGTCTTAGCTATTGTAAATAATGCTGCAATAAATTTATGGTTAAAGGGACTTTTGTAAGAAAAAGTAAAAAATATGAATAATCAAATGGCAATAACTACATATCTACTGACAATTATTTTAAATGGAATAAATGCTCTAATCAATAGACATAGGATGGCTGAATGGATAAGAAAATAAGACCTTTACATATGCTTCACTCTACTCTCTTCTTGTTTGCATGGTTTCTGTGTTATATTCAGTTCTTATCTTTCTTCTTTAGTAGGTAAGATATTTCCCCTCTTCCCTGCTCCTGTGGCTTCTTTTTTTATCTGTGATTTTCTGTGTGCCCATGTTTCTTTTTCTTTTTTTCTCTCTTTTATTTGGCATTAATTCTGTTTGGTGTTCTCCGAGCATCTGGATCTGTGGTTTGACATATAACATTAACTTGGGAAAATTCTCAGTCATTGTTTTAAAAATTATTTTTCGGGAGAGAAGACAAGATGGCGACTGGAGAGGAGGTTCCTAAAGCCTCTCCCAGAAAACACAATTGAACGGCCGTCCAGGAGCCAAGAAAGCGGACCCTGAGTGACAAACCGGCTGCTGAGAAATCCACAAATCGCAAGTAAATCTGAAGGCTGGCGAGAAAGGGGCGAGTCGGGGAGAGGGAAGGGAGCAGAGACGGACCAGGCGGGACGCGATCCCTGCTGACTATTCGGAGCTGCGCAGTTTGGGGGAGGGGAGAGAGACTGGGGAGCTGGGGACGGAAGGAGCTTGGGAGCCAGCCTCTGGAACTTTTGAGGGGTAGAAGGGCTGAGCGAGGACTCTGAACTGCAAAGATAACACCCCAGCTCTAAGCCCCCTGGAGACCTACACAGGGCTGCAGTTCCTGTTCCCAGCCTGCTGCAAAGGCGACCCTGCTGTCTCAGGCCAGGCCCACAGCTTTGGACTTATGGAGCGGGCACTTCCTCAT
>PVJL010018586.1:0-15600 GCA_004026885.1 Lyroderma lyra | reverse complement strand
GCGGCTGCTCCGCGAGCGCAGGAGAACGCGCATCCAGGAACCCAAAGAGGCAAGCGAGGCCACGCAGGGAGCTTCCACGGGCCGGGCTCCGGGCAGCCGTGGGACGGACGGCAAGGAGAGCGCGGGCCGCGCCCCGGCCTGGCCCCCGGGACGGCTGAGTGAGGGCAGGCCCAGCCCTGCTCGTCACCCATCGCCCCCGGCCTGCACACGGCTGCGGCTCCGGGCGAGGGCTGAGCCCGGGAAAGGCGTTCACAGCGCTGCAAAGGCTAAGTGGGCGCTTCAGGAGGAAGGTCCCCAGGCTCATGGGCTCCCACCGGCGGGAAGGAAGCCACCAGCGCTGGCCGGGGGGGCCGAGATGCGGGCGGACGTGGGACAGTGTCCTCGCAAGGTGTGTGGCCTGGGGCGGGGCGGGGGCTGGGCCCCGAGCGCGGAGCCGCTCCCGCTGCTTCGGCACCTGCGCCCGCGACCTGGCCCGTCACAGAGCTTCCCTGCACCCCAGCTTCGCCGCCTGTGGAGGAGGGGACCGCGGCCCTGCGGCGAGCCGCTGGGTGTGGAGTGCTGGGAGCCGGCGTGGCAGCCTGACGCCCGGGCTGTGCGAGCGAAGCTCCTTCCCGGGCGGCGTCTGCTCGGCCTCCCCCGGCTCCGTGGACGTTTGTGCAGCTGGAAGCCTCTGGGCAGGTCCCGCTGCCACTGCACTGCAGGTCGGGGTCCCCAGCTGTCAGGGCTCGGCTCCCGGGGCTACGCCGAGGGGGATCCGAGACCACCTGCCCATGGCTACAGCCTGGTCCCTCGCAGACCCCGCCGAACCGCCACGGTCAGTACGAGCGCTGTCAGCTTGCTGTGGCCGCTGCGACACACACACCACAGGCGTGTGGCACATTCATGCCCTGACGGTCCTGGCAGGCAGAAGGCCAAAATGAGGCAGCAAGTGGCTAAATCGGGGGTGCGGGCAGGGCTGCTTCCTCCTGGAGGGTCCAGGGAGAACCCCCACCCCCTCATGCCTGTGTCACTCCAGGGCACTTCGGGTGTCACATCGCCTTCCTGTAGCGCTGATGCTCCTGCCTCCCTGTTACAAGGACCCTTGTGATGACACTCGGTCCCCTGGACAATGCAGGAAACCTCCCCGTCTCGGGGTCACTGATGTAACCGCTTCTGTAAAGTCCTGATTGCCACGAAAGGACACGGGGTCAGAAGTCCAGGGCTTAGAATGTGGGCGTCCTGGGGGCGCTGCACCCACAAAGTCAGGAGGACAGTAACGTGACCGAGTTTAGTTACCGGGACGGGGAGACGTCGGGGGGACGACAGCGTTCACACGCGCACGGGGGCTCGGGCATCGCTCCGAAGAAGTGGGGACGGAGCGCTCTGTCCCTTCGTCCTTGGGTGACAGACAGCTTCCAAGTCAGAACCGAATCCAAAGACAACGTGTGGCCCCAGGGTGCAGGAGAGCCCTCCTGGCTCCGCCCGCAGAGGCCGAGGGCCCGGGGGGCCCCGAGCACACGGGGGGCGTCGGAGCCTGCTGCGGGCCCAGGACCTGGAGGGTGGTCACTGGCGTGTCTGTCGGTGTCGTCCCCCAGCTGCCTGCTGTCCTGGGCGGACCTGAGTCAGGCTGTCCCGAGCTCGTGGCAGGCCGGGGCCCCCTCCCCAGGAAGCCTGCGGCCCACGGAGCTGCAGGCCCCATGAGAGGCAGCTTCCCGGTGCCACTGGGGTTCACACGCCATGGGGGGCCCTTCCGAGAACGAGGGTGCGTCGGCCCTGACCCGGACCCGCTCTCTGACTTGGAAGTAAGGGGACAGCCCCTTCGGACCTGGACTGGTGCCCGTCTCGGGCCAGGGAATTGGGTAGAGACCTGACCCCCCGCGCCCTCTGTGAGGACACGAGCTCAGTGGGGTGCAGCTCCAGGCGGCACAGGGGGACAAAAGGAACAGGGAACCAGGAGCCAAGCAGGTGACCGCCCCAGGAAGGACCCGCACGGCACTCCTGCAGTCGGCGTCTGGGCTGTGACTGGAGGCGGCCGTGTCAGGAGGCGGCCCGGTGCCACCTCGGAGCCACAGGCTGTAAGGCCAGCCCCTCCGAGGAGGTCCGGTGACAACACACGCAGCAGAGCCAGTCTCGCCGCCACTCAGCGCCGGGGCAGAGTGTGGCGTGAGTTACCTTCCTGCCCTGGTGACTGACCTTGCGATTCCGGGTGTGACCCGGCTGCAGCGCTGCAGCAGGCAGCAGTCACATGCCCCCGGGGCGCTGGCGGCGGCACACACTTCAGAGCGGTCGCCGGCACCTCGGGGTCTGGGCCGAGGGCGCCGCAGCACCAGGCCGGTCGGAGTCCTGGGGGGCTCAGAGCCCGGTGAGGGGTCCAACCCCGCGAGTGGGTCACTGCCTAACCTGGGCCCGGGGCGCGCTCATGAGAACGGCGCTGGGCCCGGCGAGGGGTGGGGGGCGCCAGGCGGGTGTGACCGTGAGCGGGCCCAGCGGCAGTGTCACTGGGAGGCTGGCGTGGGAGGTGGCCGGTGCACACACAGGTGACAGCTGCGCGAGGGGACGGCCAAGGCTGGGAGCTGCCCTGCTGCCTGGTGGGCCCCAGCCGGGGTGACCCGGGGGTGACGGCGGGCTGATGAGGGGCCTGGGAGCCACCGGCGAGCACTGACCAGCGGGGGGTACAGGATCGGATCCACGTTCCAGAGGGTTCTCCAGCGGCTGGGGCGCGGGCTGGGAAGGAAGGCAGACAGGGCTCCGGCCCAGTTCTTGGTCCCAGGCTGTGCTCTCTCCCCAGTGGCGTGAAGCGCTGAGCGCGGTGCAGGGCCGACCACTGGCCTCCCTGGGCCCCGAACCCGAAAGCAGAGCCTCCTGGGGGGTGTGGGGGGACCCTGCCCTCTGGACCCCCGGCGGCCATGGCACTGCCCAGGCCCCGTGGGAAAGGCAGGGGTGTGGGACCCGCGACAGTTCTGGAAACAGATGACTGTCCTATGGCGCCGTGTCCCGGGGCCCAGGGCGCCCCGAGACCCCTCGGCCGGGCCTGCCCGTCTCCCCTCCCCGCCGCGCGCCCACAGCAACCGGCTCTTCTGGTTCTGCAAACGCTGCGGGCGGAAGCCGCCGGGAGTCTGAATCTGACCTGGAGGGCTTCCTAGCCCGGGGAGTCAGGGCCAGGGGCCCAGGGACTCCCCGTGTGCCGCTCGGCCGGCGGGGGGACGGGCGGTGAGGAAGGACACTGAGCGCGGCCGCGTTTTACTGCTCCCCCCGCCCCCCGTGACTCAGTCCCTCCTGAAACGACACTGCACGGCGTCGGCCCCTCTCAGCTTTACGGGGAGGCCGAGGCCCCGGAGCTGGTCCCCGCCGCGGACCCGGGCTCTCAGGGGCACAGCCACGCCGCCAGCGGTTCTCAAAGTGGGTCCCGGGGCCGCAGCTGCGGTGGCACCAGGGCCGCGTGGGGGGGGGGATGGCATTCTCGGGCCTCGCCCCCGACCTGACGGCTCTGGGTGTGGACCCGCCGTCCTGGGGTCCCGGCGCTCACTCAGGCCTTTCTTCAGGTGACTGTCACCTTGGCTGAGCACCTGCTCCCCGCACAGACTCCCCGCAGCTACTGGCTGCGCCCCCGTCACGTAAGGGGGCCCCGTCCCCGGGGACAGAGCCTGCCTGGATTCGGGACCTGTTTTTCCACGGTGAGATTGGCCGTGGTGGCTTTGGGCACCGTGTGTCCCGGCTTCAGATTTGGGCCCCTGGATGAGTTTAAGGGTGAAATGGAACTATCTGGGGCCCAAGGCCCTGACGCCCAGGCTCCAGGCCGGGGCTGCTGCCAGGCTGGGCTTCTAGGTGCTTCTGTCTCCTCCGGGCTGACTGCAACCCCCTGGGTCCTCAGACATGGTTACGGGGACCTGCAGGGGAGGGCCGACCCTCAGCTACCAGAGAAGAAAAACAGCTTCTTTGGTGCCAAGAGCAGGGAGAGGACCTGAAAGAGACCAAGCAGGGGGCCCTGGGACAGCCCACCAGCTTCCGTAAAGACCGCCGGTGAGGGCCTGAGCCCAGTCCTACTCCGAACTCCGCCCCAGACCCCACTGTCCTCTTTCCATGGTGCGTGGGGGATCCCTACGGGGTGCCCTAAATTCTGCTCGTCTGCGGGACGTGAATGGGGCGCACCCGGAGACGCCACCGGCCCCGTGTAGTAACCCGGAGACACCGGTGGGGTGTGCTCCTGTCCACCCGGAGTCCCGTCCCCCATGGGCACCTGCCACAGTGGACGGGATTGGGACACTATCCCCTGATGTCTCTGAGGAGCCCACGGCCCTTCAGGGGGACAGTCCCGCGTGGGAGGCGGGCACACGCCTTTGGCCTTGGACGCCCCGCAGGCCCGGCCCCGGGTCTCTGCCGCACACTCCCCGTGGGGCTGTCCTCACGCCCCCCAGCTCCCCTGGGCCCTGCCGTGCGCACAGCCATGGGCGGGAGCAGCAGGGCTCAGACCGGCACGACGTCCCCGCGTGGCATCCCCTTGGCCATCGCGCGTCCCAGGCCCGTCCAGGTCCCCAGCGTGCGGACCGCCCCTCCAGAAGAGGAGCTGCAAAGGTGGGGGGCTTTCAGAGAGTGGAGCAATGGCCCCTCTTTTTGCAAAACTCTACTGCACAGAGTTTGCTGCACTTAATCCTCAGGGCACCCCCTCCCCCAAGAGCGGGAAACAGAGGCACGGAGAGGTGACATCCCTTGTCCCAGCCAGCGGGACATAAACCCAAAATCCGGGCTCTTGCTCCCTGCACACAGGCCCAGGCCACTGCCCAAAGCATGTGCCCTTGCCCTTGACCCCAGTGCTCACGGCCGTCCCCTCCCAGTGGCCGCAGTCACACTTAAGCACCTGGACATGGGGGGAGGGCAGGAGTGGACCTACTTCTGGTCACGCCCCAGGGATGTGGCGGTCCGGTCTCTCACCGCGTGCTCTGGTGTGGGGTCATAGACAGGCTGCCCCCTCGGTGGCCTTTGTCACGCCCCATCCATGTACACGGGCTGGTGGCTCTCCAGGGAGGAAGCAAACACCCGCACTTAGGGCCCGGGCAGGCCGCCACAGGAGCGAGGTGAGTCATGGGGAAGGCGGGGCCGGGACCCCAGCAAGCGCCCCAGGTGGGCTCGCCACCCCGTGTTCTTGCAGAAGCCGCGCCCCTGGGCCCCGAGGGCGCTCCGGGCGGCTGTGGGGTGCAGAGCCAGCATGCGCCCCCACTCTCACCTATCGCTGGCCCCAGAGGGCAGAGGGCTCTGTGCGCACTGCGCCAGCCAGCCCCCCTTTCCGCGTGGGGACCTTGGTTGCAGCTGTGAGGCAGCCACCTTGTGACCTAGAGAAGAGAGGCGGAGGGGCGGAGGTGCTGACGCAGACGAGGCGAGCCCCCGGCGCTGTGGTGCGACACGCTTCCAGCCCCCTTGTGCTGCTTGTCCAGGCCCAGGTGACGCCCGTCCGCTCCGTGCAGCCCGGGGCACTCTAACCCCTAGTAGGGCTCCGCCACGTCCCTCTCTGGCGCGTGTTGTGTCTGGTCACTCCAGCAGGGCCAAGCGCTTGGCTAGCGTGTTGTTACCCCTCGATACCCCGTCACGGTTTCCTGTGGGGTGGGGTCCACGTCTTAGCCTACTGGAATTGGCCATCCAGAAGGAGGGCAGCCCTCCCCACATTGGCCAACACCAGCTTTACAGAAGGAGGGGACAGAGAAGCAGCCACCTCGGCAGAAGTGCCCGGGGACAAGTGATACCAAAAAAGGTGAGGAACATCGTTGTGACTCCTGATTTGGACGGACGGAACTTGCTTGGTCGTGGAGAACCGGCTGACTTCCATCGTGCACTTTGACGCTTTGTTTCGGGGTCGTATTGGTACACCATGTGTCATCACCAGTGACAACACGGCCCAGAACATGGTCTTGCCTCTCCAGACGGTCTTGGCAAACTTCGACTCTCCTTTGCTTTTGTCCATCGGTGAGCTCCGAGCTCCTTGGGGACCACGTCTGCACACACCTTTCTCATGCTCAGATTTTCAGTGAAGATTTTCCTGTTTCTCAATCGATGTTTCCTCGGTCTGCTGTGCTTCTAGCAGTCAGCAGATGATTTTGACGCACGATTTAATGCATTTATGCGGTGTTTTCGTCCGTTCTGCTCGCTACTGGCCGCCCTGACCTCTGTTCATCAGTGACGCTTTCTCTCCCCTCAGAAAAACATCTGTGCACTGCCGTTTTCTCCACGGCATTATCCCCATAAACTTGGATGTCTCTGCTTTCACTTCTATTCTTGCCAAGTTTAACGAGAAATTTAATGTTTGTCCGTTGCTCTAATTCAAGCTCCGACAGTCTCACAACGGCACACCAAGACACGCAACGATAATGATGAACGCCACTCAGCAAGACACGGCCACATGTCACACGAACACAGCTGTGAGACACCAAGGTTATGACACATTAGAGATGCTTGTACAGGGCTGCCAACCTAAGCGCACGGTGACAAGGTCACAAACGTAATTATCAGACCTCATATACACTAGACTTATTAAGTGCAAATGAGGTGACATGTGCATGACAGAAACACAGCCAGGAGTGGCTGAAGCAGTAAGAAAACTGTATTGCTCACACAAGAAGGAAAGGCTGTCACCCTGTGTAAGTCAGCCCTGCAGGAGGGTGGTGACTTCAGGGGCTCAGCTGTGCCCACACGACCATGTCCCTGCATCTCCGCTCCACCACCCTGCGGTTGGCCTGTCCTTTTGGGTGGGGTCCCCTCTCCCGATGCCGAGAGTGGGTGGCTTGTCCTGTAGAATGTGCTACCTTCTGGAATTGTCTGTTTCCTTCCTTGTTATGCCATTGAACTTCTCCCTCTGGCCTCGTGCCCCCGGTAAACTTGTGTTCACGCTGTTGGCAATGCTTCGTGGGCGACGGGGTTCTTTCGGGGCACGTGGAAAGCATAGACCGTCTTGTCCCAATTTTGCTAATGTTAAGCTTGGTCACTGGATTCAGGACGTCACAGCCTGGTCCCTCCAGGGTCACTTTAAATTCAGAGCCATTCGCCATGACCGGTATTGTCCAAATAAGGACCTTTTTTATTTTTTGAGAAAAAACGGGGTTAAAAACAATTGCAATTGTCTGTTTCCCATGGCAACGTCAGGCTGCGTTTGAGTAGAATCCCACGAAGAGTTAGAGGCCCACGAGGCGCCCGCACAGGTCTGCCTCGCACCCTTGGAGGCGGGTTAGACCGACTTAGACACCTTCAAAGGCTCTGACGACGGGCGTCACAGGGGGAGCACGTGCTGCCCTGAGTGAGTCCCCTGGTTGGGCACAGAGATCTCGGAGTGCAGTGCCCTGCCTCTGTGCACGTGGCAGTATGTGAGGTTCTGAAACCTGCAGCTTTGACGCCCGTTGGGGCGCACTGCGGTTTGCTAAGGCCCGTGTGTGAAGGACGCGTCCGCGACAGGAAATGCCAACTATTTCCGCTGCAGGCGTCCTTAGCCTAGTGACGGCACCGGCTTTACCGGACGCTGTGGGACAGCAACACTCGGATTTGTGTGATCGCAACAAAACAAATCGAATAGTTACCGAATTTACATTTTTAAAAGCGTCAAGTGACACCTCTTGAACAGCACAAACGTTGAAGGCTTTCCTTTTGGAATAAAAATGACCCCGTTATTGACGTGAACGTAACTGGCTCTTGTATCGGAAGCGTCTGGTAGCACAGCCCCAAGGGCCACCGTCCTGCCACTGTGCGCGAAGCCCTTCGGCTCGCGGAGCCCACGCAGTGACAGGTATCACCTCGTCTCGTAGACGCACAAGAAACCCGAAAACGAACTGGATTAGGGTTGTCGCGGGGACTGGAGGAAGAGTCGTGCTGCACCGAGTGACAACCAGGCTCAGCCACGTGTGTGCCACCTTTGTCACCCGACCGTCTCGAGGTACCAAGCTGCCAGGACGTGGCGCCGGTCCCCGCACCGCCCCAGGCTGTCCGGTCCCACGCCAGTGGTGTCATGGCGCGCAGTGGTGACCGCTTTTGACCGCACGTCGTGTGAGTGAGGCACTCGTCTCACCTGCAGGGACAGAAACCCAGCGCCTTTGTGACGGAGCGTGCACACGTGTTGTTTTATTTGTCCCTGTGTCATTTGTTAGAAATGTGAGCGCTGCCGGATGGCACGAGCAGCGGGGGCCTCGGGTCCCGCAGCCCCAGGCCGCACAGCGGGTCAGCCGCGCTCTGACGGGCTCTCCCGGGTCCCTGGGCGGGGGCGAAGGGCACGGCTGTCCATCCTGCAGATGGGGTCCGGGGAGAGGGCAGGGAGGGGGCAGGGGTTCCTCGGGGCGTCCAGGGGGCGGTGGTCTTCTCTCACCGAAGCGCCCCTTTCCCCGGACGTCAGAAGTGCCCGAGAGTGACGAGGAGAGGACAGTGCCAGCCCCCCACTCATCGTCAGAGCCGAGGGGGGCCACCGACACCACTGTGCACACGCCCAGCTGGGGGAGCGACCCTCTCCTGAGGGACGGTCCGAAGCCCCGTGGACACTTGTCTCATCTCTGCAGGCCGGATCCCTCCGGCTCCATGCCCTCCCGACACGGCCCAGGGTGGCGAGGTCCCTGCGGGAGGGCGGGCGCCCAGCTGGCTCCCCGGAACCTCTAGGGGCCCTCCCCGCCCTCCCTGCTGGGGGGGCTGTCACCCAGCTGCGCTCCATGCTCCCAGACCTGAGCCAGCTTGTGCTGCTGAACATGGGGAAGGTTCTGGATGGGGCTGGAGAGAAGAGAACAGGGGTCTGAAAGGCCAGCGCCCCACGAATCCCCAGGGCTGGAAACCGCAGTGGCGGTGGGTTCGGCCTGGGGGTGGGGGGCGAGGCCCCCAGTCTCCAGCCCCCTACACCTGACGGGCCCCTGGGAGCTAGTCAGAGGGGCCCCTGTCCTGGCTGGCTGGGCCCTCGCTCGGGGCCGCAGACCCCCAGCATTAAGGCAGGAATCCCCACACCTCCCCTGTGATGTAAGTGTCGTTACCCCGATTTCCAGGTCCCGACAAGAGCAGATGGGCTGGGCAGCCACATGAACCGGATCACTGGGCCCCTGGCCCGGGCCAGCCAGTGCGGGCGGGGGCGGGGATCCCATGTGAGGGACACAGCCTGGTGACAGGAGCTCAGGGCCCCCCAGCAGCTCCTCCCCGATGTCCCCTCCCTTCACCGCACCCTGAGGACCCCAGCGCTATTCCCGTTGGGGGGCCGTGGGGGGCCCCTTGGAATCCCTCTGGAACCCCACGTGCGCTGTCTTAGCACGTCCACCCGAGGAGCAGGCGGCCCGGACAGGGCCAGGAGCTCCGCCTCGCACCGGCGCCACCTCCGTCCCCTCCCCATGGCCTCTTCTCCGTGGGACTGCCCGCCCTCCTGGTGGGCTTGTCCTCCCCCCCACCAGGCCGTAGACCCCTCGTCGGCCTGGGGATCAGGACCCTCTGGCAGCCGCCCCCACACCCCCTGCACCCCCTGGTCCTGTCCCCGGAAAGACACAGCTCCTGCAGGAGGCAGCTGTGAATGCTTCACGGTCACAGGACAAGCAGGATGGTCTCGGGGGTGTCTGGGGGTCCCCCCACCCCCACAGGGGCCCCCCGTGCCTCCTCTCCCTCCTGGAAAGCAAGGTCGAGCCTCGTTTTCTTGGCTCCCGGGTGGTGGCAGGGGTGCGGTCACCCTTGGATGAAGCTCCCCAAGGAGAACGGAGAAGGTGCTATTACACCTCATCAGATCCTTTCCATGGGGTGCGGGAAGGAGCCCCCACCCGGGCCAGAGCCCCGCCTCCCCACAGGGGCAGGTGGAGGGGCAGCTAAGAGGGCTCATCCACTCTGGTGCCCGGGGACAGCCCGGCAGCGGGGACCCCGCCGGGTCCTATGGGCAGGGACCTCCCCGTGCACCGTCAGCTCTGCTGGCTCGTCGCTGCGCCCCGGCGGCAGGGGCCGCACAGGTGAGCACAGGCGTCCGGGGTGTCCACGGGGGAGGCTGTGGGGGCCCAAGGAGGGCCAAGCTTTGGGGTCCGCAGACCTCCACTCCCCGGCTTGAGCGTGGCTGGTGCCTCGGCCTCCCTGGATGTCGGTTTTCCCCAGATACTTGGGGTTCCCACCTCCTGACGGGGCTGCCCGTGCCGTGAACCCGTCCACCTGACTCAGGTGTGCCTACACTGGGGGCAGCTCCTTCCGGTCAGCGGATGGCGGTGAGGACGGGCCGGCCCTCCGAGGACGCCCCACCCGGCGGACACAGGGGACCTCAGCGGAGCTCAGCGCTGTGACCGCTGGGACGCGGACGATCAGCCCTCCCACCCGTGGGAATGGGCCGGCCCAAGCCGGGTTGTCGGGGGTGTTTGTAAACACCATCTCCCACGCCGGAGGGGGTTCGGGCGCCACTCCTGGACAAGGGCGGGCTTGCCGGGGTTCAGCCCGGGCACGTGGGGCGGCCACCCCGTGACCTCTGGCTGCGCACAGGCCCCGGCAGGCCCCTGGGCAGGCGTGCCTCCGATGGGAACACACCTTCCGGAGGGAAGCCCGTGGGCCTGGCTCTTGGGGACGGCAGCTGTGGACCCCCACTGTGAAGGGGGTGCGGCTGCATTGGCATTTGCATGCACCCGGGGAATGCCCAGGACAGCCTGCTCCCTGGGGGTGAAATGGGGCCCAGCCACGGCGCCCGATTCAAAACCAACTGATGAGGCTCCTATGGAGCTGCCAGCCTTCCCTGAGGGGCCCCCATGTGATAAAGGGTTTTAGAAAACATGGCAAAAAGCACCTCCTCTCTCTTAGGGCGACATCGAAGTCTGAGGGAAGGGAAACGCCCGCCCCAGGGCACCTGCAGGAGCCTCGTCCCTCACAGCCCACCTGTCACCTGCACCTGCCATCAGCACCTCACGGCCACCCCGGGGGTCCCAGGAAAGGCGATGACCCCGTTTTACCGAACTGAGACTGAGCGACTTGCTGGCCGTCTGGTGGATGGTCAATGACTGAGTCTGGGGGAACTGGCCGGGTTCTGGGCACCCCCCTCAGACATGCTTGCGTCCTGCCCGTGCTGGAAGCCGGATGGAGCACCCTTCTGGTGAGTTCCACAAGCAGGAGCTCCCGGATGCTCGCCGTGTGGCCCCGCCGTGTGACCCTGCCGTGTGGCCCCGCCGTGTGGCCCCACGTAATAGGATGTGTGACGGCCATTAAAAGTGAGGCAGAAGGCTGTTTAGTAAGAGAAAACGTTCAGGGGCCACGAGAGAACGACCTGACTGTACGCAGCAGGGTGCCCGCTTTGCTCAGGGTTTTATCTGCTGTCCTGAATAACGGACACTTAGCTGCTGCTCCCCATCTCTTGGGCTCGAACACTCATGGAGATGCCACCCCACGTTGGCATCATTTGACCTTGGATTTTCATCCCAAGGAGGAAGTATGGGGGCATCTCCTCAGGTGCCACCGTGACCTCCCAGGGCTTGGCGCGGCTGCCTGTGCCCTGGGGAGGTCAGGTCTGGGGCCCGAGGCGAGCAGATGGGCAATAAGCCGTCTGCAGAGGCAGGGAAGACCATTTCCTGTTTGGCAGGAGTTCTGAGTACGAGGACAGCTTAGAACTAAGTGCGGAAATGATCAAGGAACCCCTCCACACATGCTCCTATGAGAAGACTGAGTTTGCAGCAAAAATACGGGCCTGTGTGCTCTTGAAGGTGTCTGAAATATTAAGAGAATCTGGCACATTATCGGACCTGCCGTCCTAGCCTTGTGGTTGGGGGTTACGTTGTGTTATGGAGCCCGCGATTTTAGACCTGTGATTTAAGTGGACAAGTACTAAATTTGCACACAATATTGGGACAGGAAAGGACACTTGATCTTTGCCCCATTCAAACTCTGTGTGTTAGGTTTAGTGGAGCAACTTGGAGGCAGGTGAAGGACCTTTAAAAGACAGTAAACTTGCAAATGCAGTTTAGAATGTCAAAGGCGGGCAGATTGATTAGGTTTGCAAAGGGGACTGGACTGATCACTCAGGGAGCTTAGTCGCTCAAATTGAGCTGTTCAAACATTAATTGAATTAAACTTCCCTGAAGGTGATACGAAAATGTCCTGAATTTACAATGCAATGATTCAATTTGCAGGTTAAACGGTTTTAAACCCAAGGATATTAAAATGGGAGTCAATATATTCGGTCTTAATCTGAAGTCACAAAAACCACCCATGGTCTTTGCATCACACCCAAAATCTCACACTGATGTTTTTCCTCCGCAGGTGCTTTCAGACCTCCCCCCACAGGGCTGGTCATCCCAGGTCAGGCTCCACGGCCATCCCAGGAAAGTTGGCTGCCACTTCCAAGTGGAAAATGTGGCTTCCTGGTTGAATTCCTTTAAGACTGATTTGAACCCATCCACCCCTCACTGACCATCCAGACACTCGGAGAAGCATTTGTGGCCCCTTGGAGCTGTCCCCAGACGACCCCAGGCTGAAGGGCGGATGAACTGCGGGACTTCAAGCCCCGGAGCTCAGAGGAAGGACATGTCGTGACTGACAGCCCCAGGACAGCCCCGTGACAGCCTCAGGACAACTCTGTGACAGCCCCATGACAGCTCCGTGATGGATCCGTGACAGCCCTGTAACAGCTCCGTGACAGCTCCGTGACAACTCTGTGACAGCCTCGGGACAGCTCTGTGACAGCCCCGTGACAGCTCCATGACAGCTCCATGACAGCCCAGTGACAGCCCGTGACAGCCCGGTGACAGCTCCATGACAGCCCTGTGACAGCCCCGTGACAGCTCCGTGACAGCTCTGACAGCTCGGTGACAGCCGTCTGTGGCTCCCAAGGGATGCGAGTTGGAAAGTCCTTTCTGGAGGGAAAGAGGATCCGGTTATCAGCACTCAGAACGCGTGCTGCTGAGGGATGGACGTGGGTGTTCTGACCGAGCTACTTGCCTCTCGTCACGTCTGACTTGCAGAGCTTGGGGACTGCTTCCATGTGCACCGAAAGGAAAGGCAGCGCCGACGCGACGTCCCTGAACAGCCACGCAGGCCACCTGGCGCGCCCCCCTGTGACCAACATGTTCCCACGGACGCGACCTCAGCCTTCCCGGGCCAGGCCAGGACGGAGAGCCGTGAGGCTGGGGCCTTCTGGAAGCCCCGGCAGGAAGCGGAGGCAGACCCCCAGACGCCTGCCCTCCGCCCCGTTCCTCGGCTCCGCCCCGGGCCCGCTGCGGCCCCCGCTCGATGACTTCCTTCCTTCTGCGTCTTCACACCTTCCACTGCAAAGACGGCGTCAGTGCAAGTCTGGGTCTTGCTCTGTGACCCCAAATGTTAGCACCCACCCGTGGAGGTGTCCCCCCAAAAGTCACCCCCCAACCATGAACCTGGCCCTGCCCACCATGAGCCTGGCCCTGCCCACGGGTCGCAAAGACCCTGCTCCAAGGAGCTCTGGGGCCCAGGAGGGGCTGGGACCTTCCATCCGGAGTCGGTCTTCGGACGCCTCGGAAGCGAATCAATACTGTGCACAGGGAGGCGGATAGACCGCATTTTCCGGCAGCACGCTCGAGGGGCCGCCCCCGCCCCGCCCCGCCCGGGCCCCGCCTCCCCTGCCCGGGCCCCGCCTCCCCACCCGGGCCCCGCCTCCTTCCTCCCAGCCCAGGCCCTGCCCCCCTACCTGGGCCCCACCTCTCCACCCGGGCCCCGCCTCCTTCCTCCCAGCCCAGGCCCCGCCCGCACCCCACCTGGGCCCTGCCCTCACCTGCCCAGGCCCCGCCTCCCCGCCCAGGCCCCGCTGCCCCCAGCCTAGGCCCTTCCACCAGGAAGATGACCCCTTTTGGGTTCAGCCTGGTGCTTTTTCTCTCGCGGGCAAATCTGGGGTGAGGTCACCTGGAGCGCTTGGGGACCCACGCCTGGGGCCTTGGGGTCAGACACCTGAGCCTGCACCCGGCTCAGTCACTCTCTGGCCCTGTGACCTCCGCTGGGCGTGGCTTATCCAGCCTGGAGTTCTCTTCTATAACCGGTGACAGCGGCAGCCGATACCCAGCGGTCAGTTCTCAGACACGCTTGGCGCCCTGGGTGGCTTTCTCCTTGTGTCCTCCGCAGAGCAGTGAGAGGACCAGCCGAGGACACGCGTGACCACTAGCCACCCGCCGCCCTGTGCCTTTTATCCTGGCTATTCTCTGAGATGGGATGTTTGAGATCTCTGCTGGGGTCAAGGTCAACTTGCAGAGAACTGATGGCCAGGCCAAGGATTCTACGCAGTGGCCACGCGGCTGGATTTCGTCCGGCAGCCAGGGACACCCCATGGCGGGACACCCCGCTGCGGGAGATACTGCTGCCACCCCACTGCTCAGTAGGCAAGGCGATGAGGCCCGGAGCGACGGAGGGACTTGGCCAGGGTCGCCGGCGGCTCCCGTGCCCTCTGTCAGCCTCGCCTCCCGGGAGAGACGAGAGGCAGGGTCTGCCTTCCCTGGGCTGCGCTCGCCGAGCTGCGACCCTGCGCTCACGGTCAGTAAGTCCCAGGTCCTCCCGGCGCACTGGGCGGTCACAGCTGCTCTTCAAGCAGAGACGCTCCAAATGAAGCAGAGTGACGCGGCCTAAGTCATTCGATGTGTCAAGGCTGGGACTGAGACGGGTAAATGTGTAAATGTGAGGACGTGGAGGCCGAAGTTCACCCTCGGGCGGGAGAAAGCACCACACTGGGCACAGCCGTGTCTCACAGGGCCCTGGCCGGTGTCTCCGCCGCGCCTGCCCTCACCACGAGGCGCTGACAGCAGCCACCCGGGCCCTCTGGGCCTCGGTCCCCATCGCGCCCCTCCCTGTGCAGTGGCTGCCGGCCTTCCTGTCCCTCCCGGCCCCCAGGGCTTGGCCCCCAGGGCTCGGTGTCTGCCCGTCAGCACCAGGCACCGCCCGAGGGGTCGCCGGTCAGGTGTGGGAGGCTGGCGTGCCTCCGGCCTGAGTCAAAGAGCTCAACTGTGAAATGAAGCAGCTCCCGCCTCAGAAGACCCACAGTCCCCAGTGCGGCAGCCAAGAACGTCCCCGGGAGGCATGATTCGGGCTTCCCAGCCCCAGAAGTCCTCTTTGTACCTTTACCGAAACGAGGAAAATGCAGAGCGCCGCGCTGCTGTGGCCTCGGGGCGGGGGTCCTGTGGAGACTGGCACAGGCAGGCTGCTCCTCGCCGTGGCCCGCGGCGTGTCCTCCCCCAGCAGGCTCCCAGGCGTGGGAGCAGGGTGGGGCCGCCAGGGGCGGGGTGCTCCCCAGCTTGGTGCAGGCCTAAGAGCCAGAGCAGGGAGGTGGAGGGGAGATCACCTGGGCTGCCATGCTCGTGACCCCGCGGGAACCCACGACCAGAGGTGACACCCGCCATGCGGGCTCGGTTGGCTCCCTTTGGAGGCTGGAGGCTCCGCGGCAGCGGGACTCTGCTCTTGAAAGCCTGGGTGGCTCCAGGGGCCAAGCTGAGCTACGGGCTCATTAGCAGGGACTCCAATACGTCAGGGGATGGGTGCATAATGGGTGATGAATGGGCAATGGGGGTGCATCATGCGTGGTAGTGGTGACTGGATGAATGAATAAATGGATGATGAATGGATGAACAAATGGATGTGCAGATGATGGATAAATGATGGATGGTGGGTAGATGGTGAATGAATGATGGCTAATGAATGATGAAGGGATACTGGATGGAGGATGGA
>PVJL010018585.1:0-15588 GCA_004026885.1 Lyroderma lyra | reverse complement strand
GAGGCTGCTCCGGGCCAGAGGTGCGTGCTGCTGACGTGACGTTCGGGCTGGGGCGGGACGGCGCGTCACCTGCAGTGGCACCAGCGTGCCCCTGTGGCATGCTTCACCGCAAAGGTAGACTCCTTGACTTAGCTGGGCGCTTGAGAAACCATTGCAAGAGTAAATCATTGCATTTAGCCGAGGACTTCCGGTCGGTTGCTCTTAGTCCCCAAACTTTTGTCCCCCCACCCCACCCCCACTGCATGAGTACGATGACAAAACACTGAGCAAGTACGTGGGTCAGTGCGACGAATCCACACTGCAGTCCCATGAAGAAGGACCTGTCACCCCCATTTATACAGACAGCTCACTAGGTCTACGCAGGTGCTGTCGGAAAGGCCACTCTGCAAATGGAAGGCAGTGGTGACCACACTACTCACCAGATGACATTGTCAACAAAAGGTCGCAGTCCCCAAGCCAGTGCCAACAGGAGTTCTTTATCTGGGGTGCCATGAGAGGAGAGACTTTATTCAGGTAAACACTGTGCAAACCAGGGACGCAGTCTCTTAGAGGAAACCCAAAACTGTCCCCAGAGGCAGCGAGGAAGCTGCTTATATAGAGGAGGTTCCTGCCTTGATCCCTGATTGGTCCATTTCTATGCAAATGAGGGATCCAATTTGCACAGTTTGATTGGTCCAAATTGCACTGTCCTGACTGGTCAGAATCATGCAGTTTGATTGGTTGGTATGGGGTAAAGGTGCAAATAATAATGTATTCTGATTGATTAGAGCAGGCTTAGTTTCATTGGTCAAAACAATACCAGGAGCTTTTGCATAACTCCAGAGACATAATAAAGGCCATCAAGCATGGATTTCTACAATTTTTGCCCAACTGCCTCACCCAAACCCCCACAAAGTACTTATAACCACACCCAAGTTGACACCTCTCCAAAGTGAACCTCTTTACTGTATCCTCTCTCCTATGCGACCGCCCCCCTCCCCCCACTCCTTGGCGTATCTTTAAATGCACCTTTGCTATCAGCTGCAACTCCTCAGCATAATTACGTTTGTAGTTTTTTTCTGTCTTAAATTGTCCTTTGACTTTAAAAACCTCTTTCATGTTCTCTATCTTCTTCTGTAATAACTATGCTTTTGAAAGAATCGTGTACCTGAACAACTTCGGCACTCCATGAATATTAGTGAGAATTCAGTAAACATCTCTTGATTGGATGCATGCACATTCTTTTCACCCTTCTGTGTCATACCTAGATGCAAGGCACACTATATTTACAACGATCATTCTAAAACCCATCTGAGCATGGCATGCCACTGCTTAAAATCTTCCATGGGCTCTTCAGAGCTTTTAAGACAAAGATGAAAATCTTTGCCCTCTGTGTCCAAATGCCCATTTCCTCCTGTTTGTTAGGAAAACACTTTGGAGCTCCCTGACTGTGCTTACTGGTGTCTGCTTCATGGAGCACTGGTTCCTCCAACCTTTTCCTGTCCAGTTCTTTCCAAACTAAATCTGCGGCCACACGTACAAGTGCACACTCAGACTTGACATGCACGTGCCCAGCGGAAGTCTGCAGTTGGCCTCCATGGTGCAGACAGGACCCTGCCTCTTCCTGCTCTGCTCACTCTCACTGCCAGCTCTCCTGAGTCCTCAGTTTCCCTCTCAGTTCAGCACCATTCAGAAGCTCCTTGTATGTACCGAGGTCCCTAAGTTGACAGCCAATGTTAAACTGGCCTTTTATTATTATATATTCCTTTGGTTTCAAATGAACACCATTATAAATAAAAAATATATATATTTTCATAAGTCATTGTCCATGTCCTTACTGACCATCTGTTTAAATCATTAAAAAGGAATCAAAGTTCAAATGAACAGTTTTAGCCCATTTGAAACTTATTGACAAGGGGTCTGTGAGAAAGAACCTGGGCTTAGATATCACATGTCCTGGGATTAAAATGCAACTCTACCACACAGGGACACATTCAGACTTTTGTGGGCCCTAAATGCTGTGTGGGCCACTTGCTCCATAAGTAATATTAAAAATTATAACTGCATTGATATAAAGATGGACACATTGAAATGGTACATTAAAATGTTTTCTTCAACCTAAACATTCACTTGCTTGCCTTCTGATTTTAAAAGAAATTAAAAACATTTTTATGGGCCTTAAAAGTACAGTAGCAATGATTTGAAATGACCTCTGATGGAAGTCAAAGAAGAAAGTGCAAAGCAGGACTACATTTGAACATCAAGAAGACATACATGACTACAGAGGAAGTAGACATACCAAGATACCAAAATTGTTGAAGATTTTGTTTCACTTTGTTCAGTCATCAATTCCAAAGGATACGGCCTCCAAGAAATCACGAGAAGGCTGAGACTCGAAGGGCAGCCGTGGAAGAATCAGGGAAGATCACCAAGAGCAAAGATGTGACATTAGAGACCCAGGCTGAGGTCATCCGCACCCTCGTCTTCCCAATCACTGTGCACAGATGTGAAAGTTGGACAGTGAAGAGGCTGATGGGAAAAAAATACATTTGAAATATGGTGTGGAAGCCAGCTCCACAGAGACCCTGGACCGTCAGAAAGAAGAATTTTAAGAAAATTAAGCCTGAAACATCACTGGGGACACAAATGACAAAACTGAAGCTGTCCTACTTTGGGCACATCCTGAGAAGGCAGAATTCTTTGCAAAAGAGAATAATTCCAGGAAAAAAACAGAGAAGGCAGCAGGAAAAGAGGAGAAGCAAATATGAGATGGGCAGACCCCATAAAGATGCTGTAGGCTGAGTCTCCAGGAGCTGAGCAGGGCTGTGAGGACAGCACACTGTGCATGTCGCTCATATATGTACAGGGTCTCCAGGAGTCAGAGCCAGCTCAATAGCATGTAACACACACATACAAAAGTATGGTGAGCCAACTGTGACATTGGGGAAGTCAACCCATTACCACCTGTGAGCTCTGAGGTTTGGCCCGATTCCTTCATCTGATAGTGCTCAGCCAGAAAACTGGTATACCACAACTGAAGTACCTAGAACTACAGGGTGCATAATAAGTTACTGCTGTTACATTGTCACTCATCGTACTACGTGGGAGTACACCATTGTCCTTCTGCACTATACCAAGGTTGTCGCACAGACTCCCAAAGAGTCTGGAGCCTTTGCTAGAAATAAATGATAGAGGTTTATTCGAGGGTCTTGGGGTTTGCAAAATGGAAGCACCGCGAGGCAAACAGAAGTGTTTCAGTGGAGAAAGAGAGAAGTTCTTAGTACAAAGTCCTTTTTTGAGAATTATCAGTCCTGCATTCTCAGCCTTAGGGTGGGTCCAGGGCAGTTATCAGTCAGATGACAGCAGGATGATGGATGTCAGGTGGTCCGGAAGATGGGTACCAGGAGGTCTGGTCACCTCCCAACATCTGGTCTGGATAATGGATGTCATGTGGACGTATCCGTGAGTCTCAGGGGTAATCAGGTGGCTTGGATACATGAGTCCCTCAGTGGTAGTTGGAGGGTTACTATTGGGCATTATTACTAATATGCATTAATGCACAGGACTAGAAAGTTTGAAAAGTGTGAGTTCCAGGCTCCTTAGAACAAGAACGGTCTTTCCTCCTGCCTCAGCCTTCATCCTGCTCATCATTTCAGCAGCTTGGTTAAAGTAACGCCATTGCACCTGAGGCCAGAAATGCGCCTGTTTTTCATGTCACGTGTCAGGATACTTTGTGGACGGCCCTCTTACATTCCCTGCCTTCACACGTCCCTCCCAGTCATCATGGCCTATTTTTATATGGGCAAAGATGGCATCCTACTGCTGGTGCCTTGTTCATTTTCTTCGTGGGGTAGTCACACAAAGGCGATTTATGCATAATGTAGCTGTCGACCCCCGATACAACTACTGGTCTTTTCCACTTTAGTTTTCTTCAGATCATGTTTGTGTCACAAGTTCTCTCCCATCCTGAGATCCTATCAGTGATCTCTCTTAGTTTTTTTCTACTCGTTTGATAATTTCACTTTTCCATTTAAAAATGTAATCCTAATATATAAATTTAAAAATGTAATCCCAATATGTGAATCAATGATATCGCTACTAACATTTAATGAAAAGATTGGCAATAATGGTGTCAGGACTTGACTGGTGTCACATGCAAGGCAGAGAGCAGGAATGATACTCCCCAGACCCAAGGAGATTTGGTGAGGCTTTGCAGGTTATCGGGACCGTCTCAAGTGCTAACTAGGCTAACCTTTATGAAATGAACAAGTGACTTAAAAAAACTCTCACAAAGAAATAGCAGAAAAACCTATTCACGCAAGCACAATTGGACAAAAAGAGCAAGTCTTAGCTGTGACACTTGTCCTAGTGAACAAGCTTTTTGGCAACAGCATTGTTAAACAAGGTCTAATCAGCTCTAACAAAAAGTCCCCTCCCCCAGGTTCAATGTTAAGATGGAACGTTTTGAAATGCAAATTGTGTGTGTGTGTGTGTGTGTGTGTGTGTGTGCGCGCGCGCGCGCGCGCGCGCGCTATTATTAAGGAAAATCCTCATCTGCATGTGTTGTGTCCTGAAAGGTGCTCAGGATTAGCAAGATATTCAAAACCACTCATTCAAAACGTAAGGGCAGTCTTTGGCAAGTTTTTCAGAAGTTTTCAAAGTCAAGCGTTACTCAATCTGGCATTTAATGAAATTTCACTAAACTTAAGAGCACATGTTTAGAAGTTTGCTTGTTAATAAAAGACCCTTGATAAACGGCTGTTCCTTCCAGAATAAATAAGACTGAGTTCATACATGAAGCAATAAATAAGCCACAAACTCACATGGATTCCTTTGTCACCGGTGTGGGAAACACACAGAAAACATTGCTGAAGACTTTGAGAAACAGGCATTAGAACAAATTACGAAGGGTTCCGATTCATGTCGGGTTAGAACTGAGTGGCTATGTTGGCATTTCTACTGTGTCTCAAATTCTATTTGCTAGATTGCATTTTGAAAGTTAAATTCGCAGCAGTAAGAAAAGCTTGACGGAATTTCTTTTGAAAATGCTTCGTGGGACATGTATGTGATGATGGAGCTACTGGAATTAAATTTGCCTGGATTTAAAAGTCTGAAAAAAGATACCAGCTCATGTTTTCCTATGTGAAATTGCTGAACTGCATCATCAGTAGACAAGTTGTTCATCAGGGAAATGGACCGCAAGAGTGCATCAGCCTGGACATTTGTAACCCTTTGAAATGTTGTCACATATGTACATGACTCGGTAATGAGACAGGGCGTCACACTAATGCTTGCTGCCACAGAGAAGTTCACTAGTGGTTGCATTGTAAAGTACTTAAGAGAGTTGTTGAAGTTAAGTATTTCAGCTATGTAAAGATAAGTGCTTAAAATTCTGACCTTTTTTTTTAAACCCCCATGCCTACATCAAGGTGACACGAAGACGAACTGAATTTCCTATCTGAATTTCAACAAAATGTTGAAATTCAGGCCCTAATTGGTGTCTGGGAATGAACAAAAATGAGTGTAATATTTTAGTGTCTAAAGACAGTGATATACTTTGTCCACTTGTATTGACTTCACTTAGGGAGGAAAAAGACACTTCAATGTGAATCCATTGCACTCAGGACTCCAGTACTCACAATATCGGATCAGTACGTACAGCAGGCGCTCCGCTGACCCACGGGGACTCCGCTCGGACGGCTGGCATTTGGGTACCGAGGGGCACTCTCTGCTGACCACCCGGCCCGAAGTGACCTTGTTCAGGTCACAGGACCACCCAGGGTTCAAAGCACAGCATCTCCACCTCTGCTGGAAAACATCTTCCAGCCAGGAAAGATTTAAAGGGCCTCGCTGGAGCCTTTGTAAGAACTGGCCGCTTGGCAGAAGTTTCTAGTGCTGGCACGGGAAAGCAAAGACCAGGTTCTGCCAGCACGTCCTGCCTGCGGGGCATGGCAGCAGCCTGTCCCGACCAAGCAGACGGAGGGAGGCCCAGGATGGGCCGGGGCCAGCTTGCCTTGGTGCCAAAAGCCCAACGTGAATGAGACAGTCCAGGTGGGCAGTGGGGACAGGAGGTGGGGGAGGCGCTAAGGGTAGACGGAGGCTCATAGCAGCATGGTGACGCAGGGGGGACAAGCAACAAGCCGGCCGTCAGGCAGGGCAGGCATGGACGGAGCAGCTGTCCTCGTGAAGGAGCATCTGTAACGGCAGAGCAGCTCCCAGCCATTGGATCATAAAGGGATCCTTCCGGGCTGCTGTCCAATAGGAACGCAGGTGCCTTCCGCCTTCCGCAGACTTGGATTCCAAGTGGGCTCTGATAGGCCAGTCCGGCAGCTCCAAGGGGATTTCTTCTGCTGAAAGTCAAGGTCACGATCTTACCCTATCATCCGAGCTTAGTTGCTTGGGGATATGTATCACCCCAGGGAAGTCTTATCTATTTGCTTATCAGGTCTCTCCCTGGCACAGCTCTCTTGCAGCAGAGCCTGGAATCTGACCCCTCCCCGCACCACCGTTGCTGTGTTTCAGCATCTTGAACAACGTTTGGTGCTTAGTGTGTTGTCAGCAAATATTTATTGACTATGTGGGCAAAGTCTATGAACTTGGGGACATGGGCAGGGGCCAAGGGCCTGGGCGACAACTCCAACTCCTGGAGAGCCTGATGGCCCTTGATTAAAATGTCTAAATTTAGACGTACCTGCACAAGGCACCTGGCTGGTCAACAGCTGTCCCTGACCACCCACCCCCTCCACACCCACATTCTGTCCTCAGCGTGGATTTTGCAAACGTGCTAGGAAGAGCAAATGCTTCCTCTTTTTCAGCCCGCTTTTGAGGGGGCTCCTGCACCCACCCCAGTTCTCACGGGTGAAGAAACACCTCGCTGCGTCCTCAGGAAACAGCGGAAATGTCTCCGCCTACTTCGAATCCGACACGCGTGGCTCCGTGTGTGTACAGCACGCGTTTCACTCATGAACAAACAGCCTCCCACTGGGTCCGCCTCCCCTCTCTGCGGTTCCTCTTCTGTGCTTAGGACATGGTTTGAATGGGGACGGACTTGGCTTAGCACTCCCCGGCGCGCAGTGTGACTACATTTTTGGTGTGTTTGTTTGTCTGTTTGTCTGTTTTAGCGTGGGCCCTGCCTTCTTAGACGGTGTGCTCCGAGAGAACACAGCATCCTGTGAACAAGAGTCAGGGTTGCAGACACCGCTAAGATGCTGCCTACTTTCTCTGGTGACTTCACACCCAATGTCTTTCTCGGAAAGCAAGAAGTGACAGTGAATTTTATTAAGATGCAGAAGGAAATCGTCAACTTTGAAATCCAGTGATGACATGTGCATTAGGATGACGTCAATCCGCAGGTGCGTACTGAAAACCTATGACGTGAAATGATCTCAGGGAGGTCATCCACATGATACAAGGAACCGCAAGCGTGTCCCAGGTGCGGACGATTTGGTCCAACAGGCTGCAGGTTCATTTAAGAAAACACGCGCATCGTTAGAAAGTCCCAGAAGGAAAGACGACTTTCATCGGGAGTGCTCACGCAAGTCTTCAGGAAGCAGACATTCTCCCTTCTTCCCTCGGCTTTCTGTGTCCTAAGTCTTCATTAGATCCTTGAACTTGACCATAATTGAACTTAATGAAATAAACACGGAGGAGTTCATAGTGGATATCGGTTTGGTTGTTCCTCTGAGCGACAGTTTACTGGAAGGAGTGAGAACTGAGAGTGAAGTCAGCCGTGTCCGGGGACAACCCCAGACTACGATGGCACCCGTGCGATGGGAGAGCACTTGCGGGGGTTCACAGAGATGCTCTTCGTCCCTGGGGCCTCCCCACTTGCCCCGGCTTTCCGTCCTTAGACTCGACATAGAGGTGGTAGATCCGGCCTGGAATGAAAGAGCGTCGCTTGTCTCTAAGCTATCAAATGGGAAGTTCAAGTCTGTCATAGAGGCCACCACGCGCGCTGAAGACCGGGCTGGAGAACTGAACCCGGGCAGTGGAGGCCTTTGAGCACCAGGCAGGCACCGGGTGGGGCCCCTCCTTACCTCACACCCGGCCCCCCTGAGCACGGGTGAGATTAAGAGGTTGGAAGTTTGCACCGACCGAGATTAGGTTCTGAAGTCACTTCTTTGAAACCGGAAGTGCCGGCCACCACGCGGACGGGGAGCGTGCCCGTTTCGTGCTTTAGTGGGCAGGGGCGCTCGGAACTAAGTTGTGTTCGGTGCTGGTGACGGGGGGAGCCTGTTAGCGCTTCGGAGAACCTTCTGGCGATTGACGTCAAACCTACGAGCCACGAAGCGCGCCGCAGCGCCATTCGCTGTCACTGTTACCTGTCACTAACAGTATCGTGCATGCACGTTTGGGAGCTGAGGGGCGTTCGAACTTGGCCTCCGCTGGGGGCTGCTGCGTGCGTTTCTTCGTTGGGGTGACATCAAGCCTGTCACTCCCCCATTCAGCATCGAAGACTCTCTGAAGTGGTACCGGTTAGAGTCCCCCTGCCTGGGACAGTTTCAGGTGCGTCACGCACCCGCAATTGCGAGGTCCTAAAAGAACGCACATCTAATCACGGGCCGCACCGCCGCAGACTAGCTGTGGAGAGAGTTGGGGGTGGAGGAGAGGGCTTGCTTTTCTCCACGATTCCTCCCCCCACAGGGGTTCAGAGGGTCCCCGAGGTTCAAGGTTCTGCAGCGCATCTGCCTCAGACGTGTCGCTGACTTGATCTGTTTCCTGAGCTTTACAGTTTCGTGCCGGGTTCTCAAAGCGCTGCCTCCAAGGACGGGGTCATGGTGGAGATGGCTGTTGCCCCTGGCCAACTTGAAGGGGAATGATGTCGTCCGGGTTTCCAAATGTCCTCTCCAGGGGGACACTGCCCAGGGGGACACTGCCCAGGGGGACACTGCCCAATCCATCTAGTTCTTCAGTGTTAATTTGGGGGCCAATATCCTTTAAAAAATAACCTATAATGTCCTTCAGAATATTGTGAAAGCTGCTGCTTTCACAGACTGGTGATAGGTGGATGAGGTCTAATAAATGTCATTTGAATAGTTGAAGGCAAAATTGTCCTGCCCCTTCATCTACATTTCTCTAGGGGTTCCCAACCTTCCTCCATGTGTGCACCCTGTTTAAACCCATTTTATAAACTATACCCTTGTTTTTAAAACAGCTGTTCTTAAATATTGACACTTTTGTTCAGTGCCTGTCTTCATGTAAAATAGTGGAAATGGGGTCATACCTTAGGAAAGAAAAATCACTACATTCAAAGTACAGACCACAGATTTAATTTTACAATCTTCATGACAGTTAAATATTGATGATGATCAAGTATTTAAACATCAAATTAAAAAACTACTTGAAAAGAATCACGATGAAAGACAACGCACTTACCTTTACTCAGTCGACAACAAAACTGATCAGTCTGGCTACGGGTGTGTATATGTTTGCAGAATTTCTAGAAACGTCATAAATGGATCGTTCTGAAACTCTGTGTAATGACTGGTAGAAGAGTGGTTTGGGGGGAGGGTTCATGGCCACGCCCTCACCAATCATCATTCGGATCTAATTTTGAAGTGTCTCCATTAAACAGTGATTCAAACTTAACACTTACTGTTCCATAACAAATGTTTTGCATCTTTTTCTTGTTTTTTTGTTTGTTTGTTTTTGTTTTTGCCATTACTGATTATTTTCCGCATACCCCTGGATGGTCCAGCACATAACCCCCTGCTTGGGTACCGAAGCTCTAGGCTAACGCTTCCAGACTTCTCTGCAAAATGCCTGGCTTTGACCTGATTTATCAACCTGGTCAGCTTTCTTCACTGCACACACTTTCTAAGGATGTCAGGCCTAAGCATGGAGGCCACCTCTCCAGGAGGCGTCAGGCCTGTGTCTTTCCTAATTCTAATAGGAAGAGTTTGGACTCCGGCCACGCATTTGGCTCTGGATTTCATAATCCTTTCTCCAGAACTAGAGCCTATTATTACATTTACCAAAGAGAGTTAAGTGAGGACTCCCAGGGCGCACGGGCTTCTCGAAAAATACAAAAACAGCAATCAGATAATGGTGTCAGAGCGGAGAAACGGCGGACCTGTCTTGGAGGGAAGTCAAATTTCTTTACAGCACGAATGTGTTTTAAAGCAGGACCTCACAGGAGATGCACTGGGAGAATCTGCAGTCCCCGGGGCCCCGTGTGCGGGTCCTGAACGTTCACGACCTGCTGAGTGGTGTGAGGTTTGGAGCCAGGGTTGACAATGTGTCCCCCGTTAAAGGCCGAAGGGAGGCCATTTAACTGTGGTACCTTCCGAGATGGGGCTAATCACACCTGCAGCAATACCATCTTTGTTGTGCGCGTTATTCCACTGACCTGTGCGCCACGCTTGGAAGATACAACGTAACAGGCGCCCCGACCCCGGGGTGGATCCGCAGTGACGGGCTTGTCAACGTGCAGGCAGAACGGGAGGCGGTGTCTCCGGCGCTCACTGTTCATTCCTGGTCGACAACAGCCCGGGGAGGGCAGAACGGGGTTGTCCCCGGCTTCCAGTGAAATCCCGGGGCGGTGGTGGCGGACCCCTGGTGTCGCCGATGCCCGCGCCCACCGGAGGCACTGACGGACGCAGGCGGACGCGACTGCAAGGCGGGGTCTCCACACGCGGGCCTCGGCCACGTGACATCAGACACGGCGCCTGTCAGCGCGGTTTGACTGCAGCCAGCGGGCGTGAACCCCCAGGTCCTTACGCAAAGTCAGCTGCTGGGGGAGGTGGGGGGTGTCATCGTCAGGAACCGGACCGAGCACCGGCGAGAACCGACGCACGGTGGGGCAGGATCCCGGCAGGAGCAGGCACCTTGAATTCAGTCCGTGGGACAAGTCCATTTGAATCGGGACAGGACCGCTGTTTTCTGTCCTGTTTACAACGGGACGCCTGGCCGGCCTCCGTAAAAGCCTTTCTCGGCGGTTATGATTGTGCTCAAGTTGTGTTTGGCTCCAAAACTCAGAAGCCTGACGACCAGGCTGGTGAAGATGTACCTCGAGGAGGCCTTGGGGGACCAGAGGACTGCTTTGGGTGGGAACCCCTGCCCCATCTCCCCCACTCCATCTCTGGGGACAAGGGGGACATTGAGCATCTCACACGAACCGAGATCATGTTCTGAATGTATGTTTTTGGTTTTGCTTTGTTCTTAATCAGAAGCATCTGGATCGAACATGGTCACCCGGAGGCTTTTCCAGTCTTACACGGTGACCCCGACCTAGGGTGCCGACCCCGACCTAGGGTGCCCACCCCTCCGAGCCCTCTGACCCTCCTCCTGCACTAACTTGCCATGGCGAAGCTGGTGTCTTTCCTTTGTTTAACATGGGACGTCGTTTTCTCTGAGCTCCAGCAATGATCTCAGAGCATCCAGGAACCATCTTCGAGGGTCCTGACCAAGGCTGAAGTCCTGTGTTGTGGGAGACTGTCCTCTTGGGACCAAGCCCCCGTGTCTGGTGCTGGATCCCGTTTCTCCGGGTCCGGTGCTCCCCATGCAATCACTCCCTCGGTCCCCGCGGGGACGTGTTAACCGTTTGCACCTGCAGCAGCCTGACCTGAGCAGACCCAGTGCCCTCCGATCCGGTTCCGTGCAGACCTGTCTGCGGGGAGGAGGTGCCAGATCTTCAGGGGGCACTGCAGACACGTAAGGCTTCTGCCTCATCTGAGCCCTCCACGTGGGCCTCAAGCAAGGAAGTCAGGGAGGCTGGAAGTTTCTAGAAGGTCGATTCTTCCAGCCCAGAGGCCTCAGTGGAGGCTGAAGTTCCAAGGTTCTGTAAGCGATCCACCCAGATAGCCCCGTCCCAGATCTCAGTCCCCTCAGAACCCTGGCTTTGCTGTAGGAGATTTGTAAGAATCAGAATTTAGGCTTTTCTGTGGTCCCCCCACTTTACACTAGAATGTCGCCCTCTTCATTGCTTCCACTGTAGCCTGTGAGGTTCTCCTTACAGAAAGGCAGCGAGGTCTTCGGCTTCTGTGCTCGGCTCTAAGTCGCTGATGCATAAATCTGAGACAATTGTTTTTCTCTTCAGTGAATTAATGACACTCAGCAACTCATCCCCATCTTTATATCTGCTACTTCTCTAGTGCTTCTCAAATGCCCAACCACAGCACCGACTTCTGTGTGCTCTTACACACATCGTTAGCCTTTCTGAGCAGTCGCACAGCTGCCGCGAGATGCGGATGTGATACTCCACGTGTCCCCCGGGGCGTGTCCTCACCGCCCTCCAGCCGGCAAGTCCGGAATCTCACCGTTAGAGGCAGCTCCGTAGGACCGCATCCTAGAACCCAGACAGGGCCTGAGAACGGGGACCTCATTGAAGTGATTTATTGCAGAATAGGCTCAGGACACGGGAGAGGAAGGGTGCAAAGCTAAGCAACACCACGGTCCCCACTAGAGACCGGCTTTCGTCGCCCCTGAGGTGCTCGCAAGCAGAAATTGTATCGGCACCTTTCTGGGCAAGATGGCTCCTGTTCGGCTGGGGGCAATTCCCTGGAGCAGCCGACAGCCATGAGCTGTCATCAGCCAGTCACAAGAATTAAAACAGTTACTGGTAGCAACGAGTGCAAGTGCTTGGGAGGCATAGAACTCCTGAAAGCAATTACTGAGAGGGAACTGTGGAGAGTGAAATAAGCCAGACAGAGAAAGACAAACACTGTGTGCTATCAGTTATGCGTGCAGTCATATAAAGCAAACAAACAAATAAAAATAAATAATACCAAGAAACAAAGAGCAGAACGGTGGTTGCAGAGGCTCAGAGGTGGGGGAAATAGGGACAGATTGGAAACAGGGTGCCAAGTTCTAGTTTTAGTGGAATGATGCTTGAGGATCTAATGTATAATCTGGTGAGTACAGTGAATGACACTGCATTGTGTAGTTGAAATTTGCTAAGAGAGTAGAACATGTGTTCTCAACCAACACACACACACACACCACACACATGCACATACCACACACACACGCACGCACACACACACCACACACACACACCACACACCCATGCACACACACACATGCATACACGCATGCACACACATGCACGTGCGCGTGTACACACACACCACAGACATGCACACACACGCACGCACACATGCGCGCACACACATGCACAAACGTGCATACACACGCGTGCACACACACATGCACATGCACACGCACACACACATGCACACGCACGCTCAAACGAAAATAATTACTGAGGACTTCCCTAGAAAGAAATGTTCACTTGCATTTGGAGAAGGCTTTATGGACAAGGTGGCAATTTGAGCTGAGTCTTGAAAATTGATCTTGAAGAGATCGTATTCTCTATACTAAGAAGTTTTTTATTTTATTTTATTTTATTATTACATTTGTTGGACTGACATTGGTTAGTAATACACATACTTCACTCCGTGGCCTCCAGAGCCTTACTGCCATTGTTTGCTGTGGCTAAAACAATCTCTTCGGATTGAGATTCATGAAAAACATTTATTCTCTTGTCCCTTTGAACCAAGGAAAGATGACAGTGATATTTTTTAATTTTTTATTAACATCAGTCCTAAGCCTTGTTTTTCCTTACAAGTTTAATTACGCATGAGTTATCAGGAGGGTACAGATGATCCAAACAGTATTAGTGTTATTAATAGTGATAATGATTTGATCAATACCTACTATTTTCCAGGGAAATTAATTACATTATAATAATCCTTATAACAACTGGAAGATAGATATTATCGTTCCCATCTCACTTTAAGGAAATGAGGCTTCAGGAATTCAGTTAACTTGCCTGAGGCCACATTGCTTGTGAGAGTAAGACCAGAATTTCCTGTTCTCGTGGTCTCTATTGACTGTATTTTTAAAACCAAGAATTGGGACCCATGTGGTGACAACAGGATGTAATATTTGAAACTGGGTTTCAGTTTCGTGAACTTTGCAATATTATGAAAAATCTGTAATATATGTCTGTAACATTACTATTTCCTTTACATTGCAAAGTGCATTTCTTCAGAAATAATAAATAATAGTTATCTTGTCATGATTTTTTTCTTTTGTTATTTAGGGACGCTAAAAAATTCCAGACGATTTCAAAGTATGTCATTAATGACAGATTCCCTAGTGACTGTGGTTTCTTCTCTGGTTACATTTGCAAACCCTGTAGAAAGTCCTCTATTTGTGTGTGAGAGACAATAACTAACAGAAAAATGGACTTATCTTCCTCACGTGTGTGAGTGCCACTGACTTACTGAGGAGCGTTGTCCGTTGTTGTCATCTGTATGTAGAGGGACATGCATGACGTACAAGCTAGACAGTGACAGTTCCATATAGATATGGAAGTAGCTCTTCCGAAGGGGGGACCACGATGGGCGTAAGCAAGGCTTTTGTTCTCAAATGTGACTATACGTTTCGTGATGACGTGGAAATCTATTTCAAATACCGTGATTGAGCTTCATAGTGAAGATTTGACCGAAGGTTCTGGTTTCTTTCTCATGACCCATTGTCATCAGGCGTCCCCTACGCACCATACAAACAGGGCCACCTCCGATCAAACCTTTGGAAGGATTTACGTTTCACCGCTCTTTACGGGAAGGAAAGAGTGTTTACTCTTGTTTGTGTATTTACCGGTTCTTGTTGCTGATTTTTTCAATCGTGGTCAAGTATGTGTCACTAACAGCTCGTAGTTTCAGCCATTTTTAAGTCTGCAGCTCTGTGACATTGCGCACACTCATGTGTTGTAACCATCGCCGCCACCCGTCCCCGCTCGTCTTCCCAAACTCCATCCTCATTGACACCGACTCCCGACGTCCCCCTCGGTCCCGCCCCTGGCTGCCACCTACCCACTTTGTGTCACTACGAATTGGACCCCTCTGAGTCCCTCCCATAAGGGAAGTCAGACAACGTTTGTCCTTTTGTGACTCGTTTATGGCCCTTAGCGTAACGGCTCCGAGGGTCGCCCACGTACTAGTGGCGTGCGTGTGTGCCGGCTGCTTGAGTTCCGGTTAACAGAGCGTCTGCTTTCATGTATCCGGCACCGCCGATGCCCGTGCGGGCCGGCCACCTGTCAGTCTACCGTATTCGTCTGCGTCCTTGCTGGCACTTCGTTCGGGGGTGTGCCCAGGAGTAGAACTGTTGAACCACGGGATCATTCTGTATTTAATGTTGAGGCCTCTCCATACCATTTTGCACAGTGGACACACCGTTTTACATTCAACGAGTAATGGCCAGGGTTCCCATGGTCCCATAGCGCCACTGACACTCGCTCATTTCTGTTTCTTTTTAAAAATAATGGCCATTCTCATGTGTTTGCTCTTAAAAGAGTAGGCACTGATGAGTAATAGAAACACATGTCAGAAAAAAAAAACAAACAAAAAACCAGGAATCCATAATATTTTTGTGGGTATTTATGATAAAGTAAGTTTGAAATAAGCCCTTAAAATAATGAACACTGGATGAGGCAGAACCTTAACCTTCCTGTTGAAGTACAGAAAGTGGGCGGAGAGCAAAAATACGCACCACAAGGAAGTACCAGGAGAGTTGGGAAAGAGCGAGAACTGGGGACGTAGGAATCTGTCCCTCCCCGAATAAAGCCCTCGGCCCTGCGTCCCCCCCGAATAAAGCCCTCGGCCC
>PVJL010018584.1:0-15604 GCA_004026885.1 Lyroderma lyra | reverse complement strand
TCATGGGAGAAGTGTCTGTTTAGTTCTTCTGCCCACTTTTTAATTGGGTTGTTTCTTTTTTTGTTGTTAAGTCTTATTAGTTCTTTATATATTTTAGATATTAGACCCTTATGTGATGCGTTATTTGCAAATATTTTCTCCCATTCAGTTGGCTGTCTGTTTGCCTTGGTGATGGTTTCCTTTGCTGTGCAGAAGCTTTTTAGTTTGATATAGTCCCATTCATTTATTTTTGCTTTTACTTTCCTTGCCTTTGAGGACAGGTTCATGAAGTCTTCCTTGAGTCCTAGGTCTATAAGTTTAGTACCTATGTCTTCTTCTATACAGTTTATTGTTGCAGGTCTTATATGAAGGTCTTTAATCCATTTTGAGTTAATTTTTGTATATGGAGAGAGTTCACAGCTCAGGTTCATTCTTTTGCATATGTTTTTCCAGTCTTCCCAGCAGCACCTACTAAAGAGGCTGTCTTTTCCCCATTGTATGTTTTTTGCTCCTTTATCGAAAATTATTTGTCCATATATTTGTGAGTTTATTTCTGGGTTTTCATTTCTATTCCATTGGTCTCTATTTCTGTTCTTTTGCCAGTACCAAGCTGTTTTGACTATTGATGCTTTGTAATATAAATAGAAGTCAGGAAGTGTAATGCCTCAGGCTTATTCTTTTTATGTAGTATTGCTTTGGCAATTCGAGGTCTTTTATGGTTCCATATAAATATAATAATTCTTTTGTCTATTTCACGAAAGTATGATTGTGGGATTTTGATGGGTATTGCATTAAATCTGTAGATTGCTTTGGGCAGAATGGCCATTTTAACAATGTTAAGTCTTCCTATCCATGAACAGGGGATATTTTTCCACCTCTTAAAGTCTGTTTCAATTTCTTTCAAAAGTGTCTTATAGTTCTCTGTGTATAAGTCTGACACGTTGTTTGTTAAGTTAATTCCCAGGTATTTCATTCTTTTTGTTGTGATAGCAAAAGGAATTAACTCCCTCATTTCTTTTGCTGTGGATTCATTGTTTGTATAAAGGAATGCTGTTGATTTTTGTACATTGATTTTGTATCCTGCAACTTTACTATATTCGTTAATTGTTTCTAATAGTTTGCTGGTGGAATCTTTGGAATTTTTTATATAAATATCATGTCATCCGCAAATAGTGACAATTTGACCTCTTCTTTCCCAATTTGGATACCTTTGATTCCTTTCTCTTGCCTGATTGCCGTGGCTAGAACTTCCAGTACTATATTAAATAGCAGTGGTGACAGGGGGCATCCCTGTCTTGTTCCTGATTTTAGGGGAATAGGTTTCAACTTTCCCCCATTCAGTATGATGTTAGCCGAGGGTCTCTCATATATGGCCTTTATTATGTTGAGATACTTTCCTTCTATACCTATTTTATTTAGTGTTGTGATAAGGTTCTTTACCACCATCCAGTGGTAAGAGAAGGGCCTGCAACTTCCATGTAGCATCAGTGCAAATCCAGATATTCGAACTAAGTCCTCACAAATAAGATGGGAGGCCATAGGATGATAGTTACAGTGAGAATAGGAGGCAGGAGAAGAGCAAGGAAAATTCACAGTCGAGAGGGTCTGTGATACTATTTCCCAGACCAGTATTTGCTTGTGAGATATCTGTTCTGCATTTGTAAACCCTATATTAAGGTTCTCAGTTTCCAGTTTCACTGTTGACTCTAGAGACACAGAATAACTATGTGCTGAGGCAAGAAACTTTATAGATATAGCTTGGCAAATAGAAGTGGTGAGGGGAGATCTGCAATTGTACCCATAGATACCTCCCCAGTACATAGGATGATACAGCTACTCTTCCAGGAATAATTCCAGCCTGAAGCATGTGAGACCAAAGCTGGGCTTCTTGTTTTTGCTCACATTAACTGCTACCTTCATTTCATTCATCCTAAGGAATTCATTTGCAAAGCCTCAACTTTTGTATTTGATCCCACCCTTCTTAAGCGTACTTCCAAGGCTGTGTGAAAAAATATCTATTCATGCTCTGTGTATCATGTTTCTTCTTTCTTTCTTTTTATAAAAATCACCTAATTATCACTTACTAATGAGTTGCCCATCTGGCGGCTATGTATCATGCTCCTCTCCACTGCTCTCAATGGGGCTGAGGACCACTGCTTACTTTCCTGTCTGTTGGTCACTTCGAAAACTTATGCATTCTCTTACCTCTTGAAAGGATGCTGCATGTTTCTAACCAGTGTAGGAATATTATGCAGTGCTTATTTCCTGTTTGGCACCGTTTCTTGATTCTCTATACCCATATTGCTTATATCCATTTAGATGTAGTAATCTTTACGAAGACCACGTTCTACACTTGATCTTAGCCAAAAGGCCGAGAAGCGATGAAGACCACATTCTATTAACCATCTTTACAATTCCTTGTGCATAACAGACTCTTAGCTGTTTTTATTCCTCTTAGGATAATTGCAGGCTCCTGGTTTCTGGTGGTTAAGTGCTTGCACATTATTTCTATTATGTTTGATTGCCATCATCCCCATAGGTATTAATGAGCCCAGCTCTGGATCTGTACTTCTGCCATCACACCTGGCCTTCAGAGGAGAGCGACCACTGAAGTTCTTAGTGATGTGCCTCCCATCAGCACATTCCTAAAACCTTGGTAAACATTGCATCTTTTGAGCTTTCCCATGAAATGTAACCCTTCTGTTGGTTCTTGTACTACATAGTATAACCATTCCAGCATACCTGTTCTTCCTGTCATCTTTTCATGTTTTCTTTTATTATCTTCCAAAAACCTCAGGTATTTCTACACTGCTCAGTGTGGGCTTTTGATTCTTCAAAGCTTCTAAGAGCCTCCTTACTTTCAGTGAGCCTCCCTACTATAGTGAGTTTGCCGAGTCCTCTTGAGGTTCTTGCCTAAGTATTAAATCTCATATCCTGAAAAAGTGTCCCCAAGTCAATGAATTTTTGCATATCCAGTCTTATGTTCTCGCTTCCTTGATCAAGCAAGCACCCTAAAAATCTAATCCTGGGGGTATTCCCTTGGCTTCTGATAATACATACTAACTAGTTTTTGTATATCTTTAGGGGTGAATTCTCTTTTCACTTTTATCAGGTTCAGCACATCACCAACTGGGTTCTTCTGATATTTAACCCTACTTAACTTCTGCAGCCAGTAGAGGTAGTAAGATAGCTTCCGAGGGAGGCAGTTTTTCAGGTGGAAGCTAATGGAAGCAGAAATGAAAGCAAACTGAATTATTAGAGAGCTTGCGAGAAAGAAAAAGAAGGTCAGGGAAGTGGTCAGGTAGGTTAATCAAAAGAAGACCTATGACATTTTCTCATAGAAGATCAAACACCTTGCTATAAATGGTGTTGTTGAAATGTGTTTTTCAGAGAGTCTGTGAAACTCTTCCTATTTAGAGGAGTCCTCCTTCTGGAATGGCAATGTGAGAAGCTTCATGGACCCATTCCTCAGTGAAACAGAATAGCTGTTGAAAATGACTTAAAAAAAAAAAAAAAGCCCCAACCCATTAAAGTTCCTGGAAATTGTCCTAAGGCTATACAGGAAAGCAAAATACATTTATTCAGGAAAATCTATTAAAACTTAGTAAGAACAGTGAAAGAATCTACAGCATGAGCCAGGACAGCTCTTTCCCTCCATTCTGATCATTTGTGGCCAAGAAGCTGGGGTTTTCTCTCCCCAGGTCACCCTCAGAGTATCTTGGATGTGAGGGGAATCTGGCTGCAATATCTGCCACCCCATTGATTACCAGTCTTGATTTGGCTGATCTGGCTGTCTAGGAGAGTGTCCCCTTCATCTCTCACTGCTCCATGTGTGTCCCTCCTGAAGCTGCACACTGGTGGAAGAGGACGACCTTCCCCCGATAGAGGAGAGGACTGTTCTTTGGTCAAGGGTATACAAGTAGCTGTGCTCCCCAGCTAGAACCTCCAAACAAGCTCTCAGTAGATAAGAGTATCTTACTGGGAGGGTCAGGCAGTCAGCATTTCTCATCCCCTCCAATTCTGAGTTGCAGAGGCTAAATTGCAGGAGTATGCTTTGGAGGGGTTGGGGCTCCCTTCTTCCACCCAGCCCTACTCATGTGTCCAAGTCCTACCACAGGAATGGTAGGCTCAAAATACTGGGACCTCCATTGTCTTGCATCAGCTCATTTGTGGTGCAGAGGTTTCATACTGGGAAAGGCAAGCCCAAAAGGCTGAATGCTACATCCTCACTCAATGCCCACATCACTGGCTCTAAGATTTTTCCCAGGGGAAATGTAGCTCATAAGAACAGAGAGCCCTGAAGATCTATCCAAAGGAACTGTTGTTATTTGAAACAGAGTGTAGGGAAGTTAAAACTTAAGGTTGTGCTTGGAAAGAAAATAAAAAAAAAGACTTCAGTGGTAAGCAATTAAGAGGAGGCTGATAACTTGATGACAGCAAAACAATGAATTAAAACAATGGATTTTCATGTAACTGAGATGAGGATGCCTGTCAGTAGAGCAGGTTGTGAGTGAGGAGATATTTAGAATACAGTTTTGAGCATGTTAAGCTTGAGATATGTAACCCATTTCCCATTTAGAAAAAAAGTAGAACTTGCTTTCACATTAATTTTACGTAAACATGCTCTTTGAGGCTGAAGCAAATATGATTGGTTTTCAATGTGAAAATAAACTATAAACACTGTTATAAGAGTTATTTCTAAATAGAACTAGTCTGTAATGCTAGTGTAACAGAAATGCATATGATGATCAGTATTTAATTTTTTTTTTTATGTGAGGGAATGCTACATTTGTAGGACTTGATATTTTCTGTGGTCGAGAATGACTGTTTTGTAAATGGAAATACCACTACTAAAAACAGAATGCTGTAAATGAAATGATGTCATTTGTTTCTGTCATTGCCAAGTTTTCCAGGCAGGGCAGGTTTCGGTGGTGGTACACCCAGTTGAAAAAACACATGTAGAGCCGACATGGGGGACCATAAACACACCAGCAAGCAAGCTAGCTACTTTATTGGGCACCTGGGACTATATATATGTATTCAAACAAAAGTGGCATCTTGCTGCATCTGCCTAGTAGTAGTTATTTAGGTTTTCATGGTTACATAAGGCAGTATATGCACAGTAAATGTCAGCCCCAGGAATTCCTCAACCCCAGGCATGGACTGATTATACCAAGGTCAAGCCTGGGCAGCGGGCCTGGCTTTAACCCTTTACAGTGGGCTTAGCTTTAACTTTCTGGGGACTGACACTCCACCCTTACAGGGCCACCACACGGGACTTTGCCCATAATGCATATCCTTGAGCCCACAGCCCACAGTAGCAATATAGGGAACAGCAAAAGACTACCGGACTGCTAGCAATAATTGCTAGGATCATTAGTATCCACCACCAGGAATTCCACCAAGAGGTTAATGAGTCTTCTGTGGAGGAGGCAATGACTTGTACTTCTGTGTTCATCTCAGCCAGGGCTGTCTGAATGTGCTCACTGTGATCTGGGATATATACACAATATTCCACATGTAAAATAGCACATGTGCCACCTTGGGAGGCTGTCAATAAATCTAAGGCCATCAGATTTTGCAGCACAACTTTACGCATTTGGGCTGTTTCATCCAATAACAGGCTTAAGGCCTATTTAGTAGCATTCAGGGCTTGAGCTGTGTGCACTGCTAAAGCTTCTACTTGTAATTCTACATTTATTACAGCAGCTCCAGGCAGGGCCAGAGCAAAAGGGTAGAACCACCAAGTGGCTCTATGTTGGCGATGCCAGCGGTGATACACATCATCCCAATTAGTAAGCAATTGAGGGATGGTCGCCGGTACTTGACCAGCAATGTAAGGGCGACCCCATGTACATCGGCCAGTCCAATTTGCATGTAAATAAGACCATCCATAGTGTCCACAAACCCAGAGGTATCCAACTGGAAGGGTATCTGTGAGATGAATGCCAGCATATCTGGCCCCACTCCACCAAGTGCGAGGGGTCAGCACAGGGGTAACATTTTGACACAAGTGTGGGGGCACCCAACCAGCAATGTGATTAGCAGCTGAGCAATGTTGTTTTATACATAACGGGACTTGTTTTTATAGTTCCACATGTTCCCCCACCATCCAACCCCACCCATTAGTCATTGCATAACCAAACAGAGGGGGTTGGTTATTATGGTCCTTGCGGAGCAAGTTGTCCACTGCCTGGTGATGTTGGTCCCATTCAGCGGTGCTGCTCCATGTATGTAACCACGTCCGGTTGTTTGGGGAAGCCGGTTGAATTCGCCACAGAAGTCCCTCAGCTGCCTCCACTGGCATTTCTGTGCAGATCCAACAGTGGGAAACATTATGCACCTGAGCAAAAGTATGTGCCCAGGACAGAATACTATTGCCTGCTGTTAGCCTGAGCGGTGGGACAAAGCAGATAGTGACACCATTGAAGGAAGATCCTTACCCTCAGGTAAGATAAAGGCAATGTGTCCATCTTGTGACAACAATGTGGCTGGTAAGGGCTTTACCCCTGTCCATGGCATCTGTAACAAAGACCTTAACCAGCCCTTTACCGGATACCTTGATTGGATGGTTACAAGATTAGGACCTGTTATGGGCCTCACAGGCCAAAAGAGCAGTATAAATAGCAGCTAGCTATTTCTCTATAAGGGAATATTGAGTGTCTGCCCCTTTTTACAATTGAGACCAGAAACCAACGGGCACTTTACGAGTCCCATGTTTCTGCCACAAGCCCCATCCAAACCCATTGTCATCCACTGACACTGTTAAAAGGAACGGTAGGGTGGTGTCAATCACTCGTAGGGTGTGGGCTTGAGCCACTGCCTGCTTGGTGACTCTAAATGACTGCTCTATCTCTGGGGTCCAATCCCAAGTATCCCCTCGCCATATCAGGTGATGCAAGGGGTGAGTTAAAGTGGCTAAATGAGGAATGAACACCCTTCAATAGCCCAACAAACCCAAATAGGTCTGAAGTTCCTTCACTGTTGTTGGCCAGGGATATGCCTGTATCTTATCTATGACTGCCTCCGGCATAACCTTAGTCTTACCCAACCAGACAACTCCCAAGAATTTGACAAACAACCCAGGCCCTTAGACCTTGTCTTCATTGACGGCCCACCCCCGGGTTTCCAGGGCTCCTCGTAGATTGGGGGCCACAGTCTTGAGCTCTGCAAGAGAATCAGAAATTAGAATCATATCATCAATGTAATGGAACAGATGTACCCCTGCTGGCTTCCGCCAGGTGGCCAAGTCCTAAGCCACCAGTCCGTGGCACAGGGTGGGACTGTGCAGCTATCCCTGAGGAAGCACCAGGAAAGTCCATTGTCGTCCTTCCCACGTGAAGGCAAACTGCTCTTGACTCTCTGGTGCTGTATCTATGGAGAAAAAGGCATTTGCCAAATCCACAACAGAGTGATATTGTCCCAGTTCATGTGTGAGTTTGTCCATAAGATCCATAACATTGGGCACCGCTGCATGCAATGGGGCGTCACTTTGTTCAGCTCTCAAAAGCCCACAATCATTCGCCAGATGTCAGGCTTTTTCACTGGCCATATGGGAGAATTGTAAGGGCTATGCATTGGGCAGATTTTCTGGGCTTCTACAAGATTGAGAATGGTACGACCAATCTCTTCATGCCCTCTTGGTAGCCATTATGCTTTGTATGCATGACACTGCTAGCCTGGGCAATACCAAGGGGGCATGATGGGGGTGCCCCTGAACATAGTCTTTACCACTCATACACAGGTGAAATTCTCCCATCATCATTGAGATCACCAGTCCTTGCAGCACATCTACCCCTAGAATATATTCTGTGATAGGGGAGACATAGACTTTATAGTTTTGTGGGGGCAATCGCCCTATGCTCAGGGTCACAACTGCTTGTTTGACCCATATCATCCGGCCTCCATATCCCTCCATGGTGTCTGTAGGACCGCTAAAGTGATCCAGATTTCCATACAGCAAAGTGCTGTCAGCTCCAGTGTCCACAAGGGCTGCACATTGTGGGGGGACCAGTAAATAGCAAGTTCAACACATGGCCTCTGGTCCCCCGGGTCCCCCCCACCCCCAGCCGGATACCTTGGCCAGACCTCTAGTCTGGGTAAAAATCAGTCAGTCTCAACTCCCGAATTGGGAGTGTAATAGCCAGCAGGGGAGTAAACTGCTGCTCAGGTTTCAGTTGCTTCCACAGCCGGCAGCACTCCCGTAGGCTGATGCTCTATTTTCTCTGTGGCTACTCCCACAGCTAATAGACCAAACCACATCTGCTTTTGGCTCACTCTCACTGCAGGCTGAATGCCACCCTTTTGAGCCCCTTTATTCTTTGGGCATCCTTTGGATGGGGCCCCTTGGGGCCCTGTAGCAGCCTCACCTGGCCGCCTTTTTTCTTTTGCTTCACTTCCACATGCCCCAATCGAGCTAGGGCGGCTGTTACTTCATGCACCAGCCAATCTATATAGGGAGTCAAAAGAGTCACCATAGTCCTGAAAGTTTCCTGGGGGTCCTGAGGCTAGGATGAGGTCCTTCATCCTAGTGATAAAAACTTCCTCATCAGGACTATTGTAGTGTACCCGAAACATCATCTGTCGCATGCCCATCTCCCATAAGATTTGCACTCGGTCCAAGTACATGGACCAGTTACTCACAGTCTCAGGTAATTCACCGGCATCTGACCAAACCGTTGGGGCTGCTGCCATTATCCAGTTGATCAGGGAATGATTCCCTGCATCATGGTTAGTATGGGAAATATTTTGTAGCCTTTGCCTCAAGGAGGGGAGTACCGTAATGGAGGCCAGTTGGGACATTTCATCAGGGGACAGCTCTATTCCTTCTGCCCCCTCATCCCATAATCTCAATAGCCAGCCTGGTACTGTTTCCCCAGCCCTTTGCTGTACCTGCTTCATCAATTCCTGTAATTCAGCGGGCGAGTATGCAGTCATTGTCGTATGCTGCCTGGCCTGGGGGGCCCCATGCGGCTGACCCCTCAGCCCCATTTGCTGGTCCAGCTCGACCTTCCATTGCACTAAGGAGCGAGCCTGCAATATAGATATCGGGCTACCTGCCCTGGTGGACTGTACAGACTCCTCTGAGCCCTGTTGCATACGTTCAGCAGCCGCCAGGCGCTCTTCCAGCATTTTCTCCCGGTGCTGCAACTGGCATACCTGTTGAGCTTGCTCCTGCATCTTCTGGCTGGTGTGCTGCACCACCACCAGAAACATCCAGGCTACATGGCAGCCGCCTTCAGGGTATGCCAGCAGAACGTTCAGCTCCATATATTCCAGGGCCTTCTGGATATCCTCAGGTATTGGCCTAATTTCATCCCAGTCTTCCAGAGCTGTCCATGTGGCCAGATACATGGCCACTGGGTGCCATAGGGAGGTGGGAGGCCACATTTCTTCCACCCGGGGACCCTCAGAGGCTCTGGGGGTAGTACTCACCTCATCTTGATGTCTATGGCAAATGTCATTGCCAAGGATTCCAGGCAGGGCAGGTTTCGGCGGTGGTACAACCAGTTGAAAAAACACATGCATAGCTGACATGGGGGACCATAAACACACCAGCAAGCAAGCTAGCTACTTTATTGGGCACCTGGGACTATATATATGTATTCAAACAAAAGTGGCATCTTGCCACATCTGCCCAGTAGTAGTTGTTTAGGTTTTCATGGTTACATAAGGCAGTATATGCGCAGTAAATGTCAGCCCCAGGAATTCCTCAACCCCGGACATGGACTGATTATACCAAGGTCAAGCCTGGGCAGCGGGCCTGGCTTTAACCCTTTACAGTGGGCTTAGCTTTAACTTTCTGGGGACTGACAGTTTCCAAAGGCCATTGATATACTAAAGCAATGTGAAAATACTAATAAAAACAGGTATTTCCTGGCAAACTTTGGAGGTAAGGTTAGGAGTATAATCCAAGAAACAGTGCAGCTGCATGTACTACTGGCAAATATTTGTGGGGAAAATGGGAAAATGGTTAAGACATCCAAGTGAAGATGTTAAGTAGGCAGGTGTTTGATGTTTGGGGGGAGATGTACTTGAGACATATCTAATTATCTCCCAAGACATATGTATTAGGAGTCATCAATGTGTAGGTGGAATCTATTGCCATTGGACTGGTGACACATTAGGAGAGGGAGTCTAGATATAGAAGAAATACCAAAGATTGAGCCCTTGGAGTATGCTAGTAATGAGAATTTTAGTAGAAGAAGAGGAAGACGTAGTTAAGCAGAGTGATGTTGGAGGAAAAGCAGTATTCTCCAACCCAAGTGAAGAAAGTGTTTCAGGGAGGAGAGAGTGATAAAACTGAACTGGTATTTCAGTTAGATGATTGAGCATAAAAAATTGGATTTAGCAAAGTAGAGGCCATGGGTGACCACTATTTTAGTTAATGTCAGCTGCATTATCTGTTTGAAATATCAGAACTATCTTTGATTTCTTTCTATTTCTTCTATTTCCACTTCCACCTCCAACATCTAGTAAACTTGTCTTGTCAATTGCATTTAACAGCCATTATTCATCACCTCCACTGGGATAAATACCTTTCTAGATGCTAAGCAGATGGAGTGGAGCAAGACTCGGATTCTCTTGTTCAGGAGCTTACATTTGAGAATGGGGTGTGGACATAACTATATTTTCATATGGTAGCAATTATAACAATCATGTTAATAATTACTAGAATTTTTTCCATTAACATGTCTTCTTCTGCTCTTGCTATTGCCACTACGACCACCACACCCTAACATTATTGGAAGACATACAGTTTGCCAGGTATATGTATTATCTCAAGTTGTCCTCATACCTCTAAGAGGTGGTAACATTTTATGGAGGAAAATAGTGAAGCAGACAGAGGTTGAGTAACTCACCCAAGGTAATACAGCTAAAACTGGTGGATGCTCTATGTAAAAACGAGCAGCACTCTAACTTCTGAGTTTGTGTTCTTCACTTCAGCTGCCAGCTGGCATTCCATAACTCCCAAAGTTTATTGGTATCTACTAATTTATTCCCTCACTTTAAATTACTTCCTCCTTGTTGATTCCCCCTTTTAATTTTGACTTGGATAGCTTTTCTAATAAATCACTTACAGGTGAATCTTTGCGTTCGGCCTGCTTCTCAGGAACCTAACACATTATCTTCCATAGTACTAAAGAATTGTGACAGTAACTTCTCTATGTTTATGATTGGTTGATGAGTGTTTGAAATAGTTGTGACCACTGATAAAGTACCAAAAGACATCAATATCTTGAGATGCCTTTTGAGGTATAAGTTAAAAATCACATTTATTTAGAACTTACTGTTCTCAGCTGTGATTTACCAGGGAGTCATTATTGAATATTCCTGTCACTGAAGCCCAGCTTACGCTATCTCAACCTATCAATGTGGTTGTATTAAAATTTTACTCAAAAGCAAAGGAATGTGAGACTTGGGAGAGGCAGGGTAAAATTATAATAACTTACACATAAAGAATGTTTACTCATTCTATGGCACTATACTGAGTGCTTTCTATGCAGTAATTCATTTGTTCTTTCCAACAACAGCATGAGAAGTGAAGTATTTCTACAGTTAGGGCACTTGAGCACAGAGAGTATAAATTTATGCCCAAGTTCTCACAGGCATTGCTACTGCAGAGATAACTGTATTAGTAAATATCATTGACAGTAGCAGTGATAGTAGGCACAATTTCCTTCACTGCCTTGTACAGTCATAAACCACAGCACTATCATAAAGGACTGAATGGATGTTTTAAATCTTAGTGAAGTGTTAGAGTGATTAATTAAAGAGAATTGCAATTTTGAGGGAAGGGGGAAATTTTTGTCCAAAGGAAGAGCATGCCAAAATATAAGGAAGTCAAGTTTTAGATATCCTGTTGTAGTCAGCTCAGGTTGCCATAATATAAAATTCTAGACTAGGTGTCTTAGATAACAGAAATTTATTTTTCACAGTTCTGGAGCATCTAAGATCAAAGGTGCTGGCTAATTCAGTTCCTGGTGAGGAGGGCTCCTTTCCAGGCTTGCAGATGGCCATTTTCTTGCTATATGTGCACATGGCCTTACCTTGGTTGGTGCATGTGCAGAGAGAGAGGGAGAGAGGTCTCTGGTGTCTCTTCTTAGGGAACTGATCCCATTATGAGGGTCATGAATTCATCATTCTCTAATTATCTTCCAAGACCTCTCTCTAAATCGCATTGGGCATTAGGGCTTTAACATATGAATTTGGGGGAGACTCAAGTATTTATTTCATAACACACCATATTCCCTAGACTTTCTCTGACTTATATCCTCTCTCTGAGAGAGTGAGAGTTACTTTACAGCTTCTCAGTGCAAATTTTCATCTTCATTTAAGAAACACATCTCATTCATGTGGTTTGATATCTGTTAGAATCCATTACCGTCCTACACGTAGCTCCATTTCTACAGGACTTGCGACTCTTTTCCCACTGTATTTGGGATCTCGTTCCTAACCTACTCTGGAAATCCTTTAAGTCTATTGATGTGGTGACCTCCAATTCCTATGTTTCTATGTTCAGCACTTTCAGTATCTCTGAGACATCCATTTTATGTAAACCCTATCTCTTCTGCCTTACAACTCTGGCCACCTCTAATCCCATGACCTACACCTGCTCCCTCTGTCTCCCACTTTTTATGATCATGTGATTCTCATCCCCACTGTCTCCATTTCCCCCTATTTCACTGGTACTGAGGGCTCCTCCCTCAGTGACCCTAAGATAATGACACTGTAATCCCTTTAATCCTGATTTCACCTTGATGACAGTTTTATTGTCTATACTACTATCACAGAACACCCCATTCCTTTACAGTCATCTCTCTATCCCAATTTACTTCTTGCCAGTTTTTTTCTTATATTTTGAGCACAACCCCAAATCTCATTCAATAATCACACTGTTTAAATGCTTGAGGAATTTATCAAAGAACTTATTTATTTATACCTAACAATTTTGGCTTGAAAATCAAAGTTAATTATGATATGTGATACTTACTAGTTAAAAGCCATTATGGATTCATTAAACAAATACAAAAAGCATTCACTAAATGTTAACTGAATATTGCAGTTTTCAAGGATGCAGTGATGTGAGAGGCACCGTGGTACAGCAAGGGTTCTGTTTCTGTCAGCATTTCAACATGATCATATCAGTAGACCCTTTCAAGTCTTACTGAGACTCTTTTCCACAGAACAAAAGGGAAACCATACTGTTCACGAACACCTGCTTCCATTATCATTTTTCTGTTTCAGGATTTCTTCTGGAGACATGGGTCATTTGGCCTCAAATTGAGAGTTTAAAGATAAAGATATCAGAATCAACAGTCCATCTCCCAGCTCTGAAGATTCAGCTTTTTGACTGCTGTCCCAGGGATTGTCTGTTTTCACTGGCTATGGAAGTGTAGAGAGTGTGCCTGTAAATAGAAGCCAATGGTCCTCTTATGTCCAACATGAAGAAATTTTCTTCTTTATATCAGGATTTCTTTAGATTATGGGTGCTCAAACTTTTTGCTTCCCTGGGTTACAATGGAGGAAGAATTGTTTTGGGCCACACATAAAATACACTATCACTGATAATACCTGATAAGCTAAAGAAAGGATCACAAAAAAAAAAAAAGATCTCATAATGTTTTAAGAATTTTTGTCGGGTTCATTCAAAAGTATCTTGAGCCACAGGGTGGACTTGCCTGCTTTAGATCATCAGCTGTGAAAACCTAGCATATGAATAAGTCATTGATACAGAGGGTGTAGGTTTTCAGAATGATTTATTTCCTTTCTCAGGTTTTTGATTGGATTCAGAAAGTTTTTCATTTATATTCTTTATATTTTAAATTCTTTTCTTATTGTTAGACTTATTGGGGTGATATCTGTTAGCAAGGATTACATAGGTTTCAGGCATACAATTCTACAGTACATTGTCAACTTGTTGTGGTAGTAAGTTCACCACCTAATGTGACTTCTCTTTCCATCACCTTATATTTAGCTTCCCCTCCCTTCTCTCTCACTCCCTCCCCTTTCTCCCCTCCCTAACCCACTCGTCCCCAAATAAACATTAAACTATTCATTGTGTCCACAGGTTATTTGTTTGTTTGTTCATTTCTTTTTTCTTTGTTGTTTACAGTTTTATATTCTGCATATAAGTGATGTCATTCAGTTCTTTGTTTTTTCTTTCTGGCTTATTTCACTAACCATGAGGATCTCCAGGTCCATCCATGTTGTTGAAAATGGCAATATTTCATCTTTTCTTATAGCTGAGTACTATTCCATTGTGTATATGTACCACAGTTTCTTTTCTTTCTTTTTTTTTTTTGCTTTTTTGGTAGCTCCCTGGCTGGAAAATGAACCCAGGCCACAGCGCTGACAGCGCCAGCACCGAAGCCTTAAGTGACTACACCATCAGGGAACTCCCCACAGTTTCTTTATCCAGTCATCTGTCACAGGGTACATTGGTTGTTTCCATGTTTTGGCCACTGTGAACAGCATTGCGATGAACATTGGGACACATAAGTCTTTGTGGACTAGATTCTCAAGTTTTTTGGGTAGATCCCCAGAAGGGGGATTGCTAGGTCAAATGATAACTCCATTTCCAATTTTCTGAGGAATCTCCACACTGTTTTCCACAGTGGTTGTACCAGTTTGCACTCTCACCAGCAGTGTACCAGAGTCCCTTTTCCCCCACATCCTCTCCAGCACTTGTTATTCCTTGTCTTGTTGATAATAGCCATTCTCACAGGTGTGAGGTGGTATCTCATTGTGGTTTTGATTTGCATTTCCCTGATAGCTAATGAGGATGAGCATTTTTTCAAATGTCTGCTGGCCATTTGTATTTCTTCGTGGGAGAAGTGTCTGTTTAGTTCTTCTGCCCACTTTTCAATTGGGTTGTTTGTTTTTTTGTTGTTAAGTCTTATTAGTTCTTTATATATTTTAGATATTAGACTCTTATCTGATGGTTTATTTGCAAATATTTTCTCCCATTCAGTTGGCTGTCTCTTTGCCTTGTTGATGGTTTCTTTTGCTGTGCAGAAGCTTTTTAGTTTGATATAGTCCCATTCATTTATTTTTGCTTTTACTTCCCTTGCCTTTTATGTCAGGTTCATGAAGTCCTCCTTGAGTTATAGGTCTATAAGTTTAGTACCAATGTTTTCTTCTATACAGTTTATTGTTGCAGGTTTGATATGAAGGTGTTTATCCATTTTGAGTTAATTTTTGTATATGAAGAGAGTTCACAGCTCAGGTTCATCATTTTGCATATGTTTTTCCAGTTTTCCCAGCACCACCTAGTAAAGAGGCTGTCTTTTCCTCATTGTATGTTTTTTGCTCCTTTATCGAAAATTATTTGTCCATAAATTTGTGGGTTTATATTTGGGTTTTCAGTTTTGTTGCATTGGTCTACATTTCCATTTTCCTGCCAGTACCAAGCTGTTTTGACTATTGATACTTTGTAATATAAATAGAAGTCAGGAAGTGTAATGCCACCAGCCTTATTCTTTTTATGTAGTATTGCTTTGGCAATTCGAGGTCTTTTATGGTTCCATATAAATCTAATAATTCTTTTATCTATTTCATGAAAGTATGATTGTGGGATTTTGATGGGTATTGCATTAAATCTGTAGATTGCTTTGGGCAGAAT
>PVJL010018583.1:0-15531 GCA_004026885.1 Lyroderma lyra | reverse complement strand
CCCAGCAGCGAGATTCCGGGCCCTTCTCTGTCGCGTCCCGGCCTGGGCTGTCAAGTCTGCTCTGTCTGGTACGGGTGCCGCTGCCCCAGCACTACGGTCCCCACGTCCACGTTCATGGACACGCTTTGCCGTCCCCTGTCCCTCAGTCTGTGTGTGTCTCCGATCTGGAGTGGGTCTCGCAGGCAGCACGTGGGAGGGTCCCGTTTTCTATCCTCTCAGCCGCCCGGGTCTCCCGATTGGGGCATTTAATCCACTCACACTGAAAGCAGTTGATAGATACGTAGTTATTGCCATTTTATTATTCGTATTTTTCTTTCTTAAAGAAGTCCCTTTAATATTCCCTGTAATACAGGTTTGGTGGTGATGAACTCCTTTAACTTTTTCTTGTCTGGGAAGCTCTTTATCTGTCCTTTGATTTTGAATGACGGCCTTGCTGGGTAGAGCAATCTTGGCTGTAGGTCTCTGCTTTTCATCATTTTGAATATTTTGTGCCAATCCCTTCCGGTCTGCGGAGGAGGGACTGGCACGCAGTATTGTGCCGATATTTCTTAGCTGTTGAGGAATCAGCTGATCGTCTCGTGGGAGCTCCCTTGCAGGTGACTAACTGCCTGTCTCTTGCTGCTGTTATGATTCTCTTTGTCTTTAACCCGTGGCAATTTAATTATGACGTGTCTTCCTGTGGGTCTGTTTGGGTTCTTCTTGTTTGGGACGCTCTGGGCTTGTGTGTCTGATTCCTTCGCCAGCTTAGGCAAGTTCTCAGTCCCTGGCTTGCTTTATTCTCCTCCTGGTGCCCTGTGATGCGAATGTTATTACGCTTGATACCATCCCAGAGGTCCCAAGCCATCCTCATTTTTTCTGGATTCTTTTTATTTTTGTTGTTTTCATTGAGTGTTTTCTGCTTCCTTATTTTCCAAATCGTTGATTTGATCCTCTGCTCCATCTAACCTACTGTTGATTCCCTCCACTGTGTTCTTTATTTCAGTTATCGTATTCTTCACTTCTGACTTGTTCATTTTTTATGTCTTCTATCTCTATTTTTACATTTCCTATCTCTTTGTTGCAATTCTTACTGAAATCATTTAGCATCCTCATAACCAGTGTTTTGAACTCTGTACCTGGTAGATTGTCTCCATTTTGTTTAGATCCTTTTTCTGAAGCTTTGTTCTGTTCTTTTATTTGGGACACGTTTCTTTGTCTCCCCATTTTGGCTGTCTCCTTGCATTTGTATCTATGTTTCAGTAGAGCTGCTATGCCTCCAGGTCTTAGTAGTGTGGCCTTAGGTAGTAGATGGCACAGCCTTCCTGGTCAGATGCACTGGGTGCTCCGGGTGTGTCTCTTGTATGGGCTCTGTGTGCCCTCCTCTTGTAGTTGAGCCTTGGTTGCTGTTGGCACATCCATGTGAGGGGCTGGCCTTTGGGCTGACTGTTTTTGAGGACTGGCCATGACTGAAGGAGGAGCTGCTGTGCGGGGGATAACCCTACAGAGCAGGTTTCCCGCCCAGTATGCCCTTCAGGTGTGTCATTTGTGGAGGTGTTTGGGTGGTGCTCTGGTGTGATCTGAAGCTGTCCACCAGGTGTGCTGGATCTGGGGCCTCTTCAAAGAGGCTCTGGTGCAGGCCAAGGTCAGCTTCTGCCTGGCCCCTGCCAGCACCACTTGGTATGAGCTACAAAGTGATCTGCAGATGGTTGCCACCTGGGCTTGAAGGTGACTGGGAGAGGTCAAGCTGTGAACTGAGGCTGGCTGCCATTAGTGCCCAGCTTGAGGTTGCTCTGCAAGAGGTATGGCGCACACTGAGGCCAGATGCTGCTTGTTTGGGGTTTGTGAACCTTTAGAGATTTTAGGAAAGTCTGCAGCATGAGCAAAGATCGGCCATTTGTATGGAAAAGCCACTGGAAGCAGCTTGGATGGATTCATAAGTTTGGTGGGGCTGCGTCTCAGGAAATCACCAGGGTGGGGTGAACGGTGTTAGCCAGGTTGATGGAGACTTAGGTATGTCACCAGCCTGCTTGTGTGCAATGTGAGATGAGGGCTCAGCAAAGGAAAAATGGCTTATGCTAGCACGTGTGTCTGGGAGAAACCTGCCTCTCCAACCCTCACCCTGAAGCCAGACAATTCAGTTGCTTCCCATATGTCCCTGGAGCCTTTCAAGCTGCTGCCCCAGCACTGGAGCTCAGGGAGGGTGAGTCCATCAGTAAGTAAGTCCATGCATGAGCCCTTTAAGGGGACTGCCTGGGACTCCAGCTGCCCTCTGTCTCACTCGGCCACAATCTCCACTGGTTTTCACAGGCAGCAATCATGGGAAACTTCTCCTCCAGGCCCTGGGCCCTGGGCTAAGGATCCTGCTGTGGGGCTGGAAACCCTTGCTCCTCAGGGGCAACCTCTGAATAAGCTGACCAGACGTCCCATTTTAAACAGGACAGACAACAACAGAACTGTCCCGTTTCAAATAGTACGTATGGCCAGCTGAGTCTCACTGAGCTAAACTCAAGGTGCCAGTGGGCTGACCATACATTCCACTTGATACAGGACAGGCTGTTGCTTTCTGTTCCATTTAAAATGGTGTGTCTGGTCAGCTCACCTCTGAAGCTCAAGGGTCCCCTTCCAATGTTTAACTGCCGTGCAGGTGTGGGGCCGTGCGTTCTGCATCTCCGCCCCTCCCGCCAGTCTCAACGTGGCGTCTGGATGTCTGCGGCTGTAGAACTTCCGTTTAGCTAGGCTTCGGGTGGTTCTCGATGATGTTCGTACTGTGGTTCAGCTGTAATTCCGATGTGGTCTGCGGGCAGGCGCGCACAGTGTACGCCACTCCTCCACCATGACTGCAACTCCCCTCTCCCTTCTTCCATTCACTTCCGCCCTCAGCTCCGCCCTCAGCTCCGCCCTCAGCTCTGCCCTCAGCTCCGCCCTTGACCCCTCTGCCCTCAGCTCCGCCCTCAGCTCCGCCCTCAGCTCCGCCCTCAGCTCCGCCCTTGACCCCTCCACCCTCAGCTCCACCCTCAGCTCCTCCCTCAGCTCTGCCCTTAGCTCCTCCATGAGCTCCTCCCTCCGTCTTCTCCTCCCTTCCTTCCTTCCTTCTTTTACATTCACAAGATTCAAAAATAAATAACAAAGAATACGTGAATGAATCAAAACAGTGAAAACTTCCCCTCATCCCGCCTGTTTCTGTACAGTCACTACACACATGGACACTCTTTTCAGTTTCTTGTCTATCCGTCTAGACACTTTGTGCAAATACAGGCAAGTCCATGTGCTCACATTCCCGCTCCCCTTCTGCACCTTGCTGTTTCCTCTAACAAAGTATCACTGAAACCTGTCTACACTGGTTCACAGCCTTGCTTCACCTCTGACGCGGCTGCACAGTAAGCCAAGGCCCTTTGACGAGCAGAAAGCCCAGCACAGGTGGCGCTCGGGTGACGGCTGGCTGCGTCTTTCATGCCAAAGTGAGTGTCGTGGTTCTGTGTGAGCACCAACCGCTGCAATTTAACGAGCTTGAGTCGCGTGTTATATGTCATGTGTAGCATCCTGCATATATGTGTCCCCATCAATGCTAAGAAGCAGTGAAGGTGCTGCTGCCTGGCGGATGGAGAAACCGAGTCTCCGAGAGACTGAGGATGTGACTCCTTCCTGCGTTCAGGGCTGTGCTGTCGAGGGCCTCGCCGTCACTTCTCCCGGTCGGCTGGCCCGGTCTCCCCTCGATTGGCACGCCGTGCTTCGCGGCCTCCACAGCCACCCGCCCTGCCCCAGCTGAGCACGCCGACGACGGCCCAGACCCTCCCCAGCGCCCCGGCCGAGCCCCTCTGATCCGTCCTCCACGTGGTCTTTGTGAAGGGAAGGTCTGCCCAGGTCGTTTTTTGCTTAAACTCGCCCATGGTCCCTCACGGTCTGCAGAACGCCACCGGACCTCACAGGGCCCCTCACCCACTCCCACTCACTGTCTCCAACCCCTGGAGCCTTCCAGATGCGAGTGAGACGTTGAAAATACCCACATCTGTGTGAGAAGTCCTCGGGCACCGGTGGCGTGCGGCCCCAGTTAATTCCCTAGGACCCCAAGTACCTTCGTGTAGATTCTCCCAATTGGGGGGCTGCATTACCCTTTATCGCTTTACACGTGCCACTTTTAGAGTTCTTTCCACAGTATGTAGTAATTTTTTTTTTTTTTTTGGCACGTGAGCCCTCCTTCCCCCACTTCCAATTAATGGTTAAATATGAACAGCTTTGCAGCAGAATTCTGTAATTCCACATTTGTATCTGTGATGTCTGGCACATAGTAGTTGACTCAAAAATATGTTACAGAAAAGCACCAAATTATACATTTATGTGTATGGATGACATTTGCAATAATTTATTCAACAATGTTTTATTTTTAAAATGGGCATTTATTTCCTTTAGATATCAGCTAACTGTCCTCCCTTTCCTTGTACCTGTGAGACACGGAGAATCAGAAACACTCAACACAACAGACGCCCTCAGCGCCGTGGGCTCAGAGTTTGTGGGTCTGACTGTGGCATTTGCAGAAAGCTCCCGACAAGAGGGCTGTGTGGTGGGAGAGGCCGAGACGGTGTCTCCGAGCACGCGCAGCCGAGTTCACTTAAAACGGTGATAAGTGTCCTCGCCGGGAAGCTAAATGGCAAATTACGGCGCAGAGTGCCAAGTAAAGCTCCCTCCACCTTTGACAGCCTCCAGCAAGAAAAACCAAGGAAACAAAACAAGCAAACAAACACGTGTCTGTACATACGCACACGTGTACATGGACCCGCGAGGGCTGTCCGGGGACACTCCAGCCCTACGCGCCTCCATTTTTCACATGACGTGGCTGGATAATTTCCGGACAGCCCTCGGACACACGTGGTTTCGGTACATAAATGTCGGGACAGGGCTCAGAAAGTTCTGCCTACCTTTCAGACCAGGTGATCTTCCACGTAAACTCCTTCCGTATTACAAACACGTAGTGACAAGCCTTCCTGTGGCACAATCATTCATTCATTCATTCATTCATTCATTCGCTCACTGATGGGCCGACAGCCACTGTCCGGTGCACGCAGCCAGCGCCCCGTGAAGTAAGGGCAGTCCACTGTCCCCTTCCCAGACCGCACAGCTGCTCGGTGCACTAACATCTGTGTTTCGGGGACTTTATATCCCTTTTAATCCTTACAGCCGTCCCATAAGCAGCAATTACCTTGTCATCTTGCCCAGTTAACTGACGGAGAAACTGAGGCTCAGATTCAAGCAAATAACGTCCCCCAAGTTACACAAATAGTGACCGAGAATCCGGATTTGGTCCCTGGCCCTGCTGCCCCCAACTTTTCACCCACATTTCTGCTTGACACGAAGCTACCAGGGGAACCGGGAGACGTTTCTTTGCGTAACCGGGGCGACGAGGCAGAAGCGCGTTTTGACTGTTTCCGCCATTTTTCTTTTATTGGTCTTCTCCGGTTCTGACCAGTTCTGACACAGTTCGTTCATCGTCAAAAGGCCGCTGTAAGGACACATGCGTCCTAGCAAGTCACTTCACTGGGCGTGCCAGTTCTGTTCTGCGTGTGGACTGAACGACCTGTGCTAATTCGCATCACAAATAGGGGAAAGGCTGAGGCGTTCGGAAAACAGCATTTTAAAAACTAGCTCAGGACATCGCTGACGCCTTTCCCCGAGATGAACTCCTTTTTCACGCTTCTCGTACGTGATGTGTCGCGACCCGAATAACTCTCTCTCGTATTTGCTTCCCTGTGTCCCACGTAGTTTGGTTTTGGATTTACAGGATGTTTTGGAAAGCTGACTGGGTGCCATTTCGCCGAGTTGTGTCGGGGTGTCCTGCACAGTCGGCCAGACCCTACGTGACAAGCTGGCGTCACTGAGCACTGTGGGACACGGCCCCTTTGGTCTGGGGTTTGGCGCATGTAACTCCCTGTGTTCCAAGTGGGCCACTACCTCTGGATATTGGTTCGGATTAGCGTTGCTGTTTTCAGGATGAGTTTGAGGATACTGCTTGTCCACATGGGTGGTACAGGCGTGAAATACTAGAAAATTTCCTCCTCTAAGAATCAGGGGTTCCTCGGGTGCTGCTCTGCCTTTGGCGACATAACACACCTGCTCTCCAGCCTCCTGTCCGCATCGTCCAGCTTCTGTCTCAGCTCAGCTCACACATAAGCCAAGTGCTTGTCTGTGGACGCGCCTGCAGACGACACTCCACACGCTCTCATGCAAGTGTGCAAGCAACGAAATTCGGAAAGAGCGTGGGAGTTACATCCTGTTTCCCAAAAACGAAGGTGGTTATTGAGGAACGCTTCATTGAGATTTGCACCCAGGGTCGGCAGACTCCTGCCTGAGGGCCACGTCCCGCGGTGGCGGGTTTGGGCAAGTTTCACTGGCGCTGGGCCACACCCATGTGCACGTGGTGGCTGTGGACACCCCACGGCCGCGCAGCCCGAGATACGCACCCTTCACAGAAGTTTGCCCGCCCTGGTCTCTGCGGTCTGATGACTTCCAGCACTTTCATTTCGGAGATGATCGTGGGAAGGTTTATGCTTTATTCCCAGAAGCCATCGTCATGACACGCTGGTGCCCCCATTTCGGGATGCGGATCCCCGCCCACGACCGAAGGATTTACGACGTGCAGCAAACAAACACTGACCATCCCCCGGGGCCAAACCCTAACCTCTAAGGAAAAAGAAGGAAAGAAATACCCAGAAGTCAGCGTGTAAGTGCACCTGCCGCCTCCACGTCACTGTCTCATGGTGACCGAGTGCCATGGGGCTGTCACCATAGCGCTACCCCCGAGAACCACTGACTTGCAGTTACCACTGAGGGACTGTATCCACACACGCTTTGCAAAGGAATCACGCAAGAGGTGGCTGTGCTCCTGCTGCTGTCACCGTCACCGCACCGATCTGGAGGCTGTGGGCAACACTGGGGACTATCAAGTTCATGCCACACCCAGAAGAGCCCCCAACTCCAGGGCCAGTGTGGGGTGTTTGAGACGGTCACTTGTGGTCAGGTGTGGACAGGCTTGTGGTCAAGCGTGGGAAACAGGAGGCTGGTGCCTGCGGAAACCTTGGCATCGCCTCTTTGTCCTTGAACACGGGCAACGTGTCTGCCCACCTTGAAAGCCAAATGTGACGCCTTCACTGAGAAGCCTAGGCAAGGCCAAGTTTGTCAAGTATAAACAAGGATTTTTCTTTGAAAACTAGCGTATTGTTCGGTTTGGTTTGATTCATGGTGAGCTTTGTATTTGAATGCTTCACAGTAAACTATGTTGATAACCATCATTTCACTCCACACCAGAAACGCCAATGCAACAAACCCCGGTACCGGTTAAACTCTAAAAATAGCCCATTACGCGTTCTTTAATTTATGACTGAAACTACACGAGATTAGACAAAACAAGGAGCCCAGAAGCACGAAGCACCTACAATTCGGAAAAAACTGAAACGACTTCACACGCGAGTCTCACACTCAATGAGAGGAGGTTTCCGTGTTTTTCACTCTGGGGAAACGTCACGCCTCCTCAAACCCCACCACCGAGTGCAGCGGGTCTCTGCGGGACATGACCAGGGCCTGCCTAGCGGAGAAGGTCATTGGAACCACTGTGACCCACTGGTACCCGGTCACAAAGTCCCCAGGACGGCAGCGCCCACCAGGCCCGGTCCCCAATTCCCACGCGGCAGCAGGCGGTTCCATCCTCAGGTGCGTGGGGCGCTCGCAGGCAAACATAGGACTGTCACACGGGAACCCCACGGAGCATCTAAGACGCCGCCGCTGCACGCACGAGGCCACGTGTGTGCCGCGACGCCCGAGCGTGGGCGGGAGACTGAGGCCGCGGCTTCCCACGTCGCTCTCCCCGCGCGTTCGGAAGCTGAGACCTTGCAGCGGCGGGAGGTGGGTCCCACGACAACGAGCTGCCCGTCAGCCCACTCCCAACACCCAGTGCTGCCGGGCAGTGGCGAGCGGGCGTGGCCGACACCCACGCGGACCTCCGGCCCACGCCCGGCGAACGCGATCGCTCACGTCACCGACCAGTTAGTTCTGCAGCAACGGCCGATTTCAGCCGCAGCGCTCAAGCCGAAACCTCCCCGCTCCAGGGCCCGGCGCACGTCCCCACGGGCCCCCCAGACCCTTCAGAGCGCCACCAGCAGGCACGCCCCCTCCGGGCCCTGCGCAGCGCAGGAGCAGGAACGATACCAGCAACAGCGAATGGCCTCCTGTAGGACGCGCTCTGTGCAGACGGCACGCAGCAGACATTTCACCGGCCTCCCAGCAGCCAGGAAGCCCAGGACGCCGAGGGGGCGGAGCGAGAGCGCCACCGGGCCGGGCGAGGGGGGCAGAGCCTCACCCACAGTGCCCAGGCAGGGGGCGGGGGCAGGGCGCGGGGGGCGGAGCCTCACCCACAGTGCCCAGGCGGGGGCGGGGACAGGGCGCGGGGGGCGGAGCCTCACCCACAGTGCCCAGGCGGGGGGCGGGGGCAGGGCGCGGGGGGCGGAGTCTCACCCACAGTGCCCAGGCAGGGGGTGGGGGCAGAGCACAGAGGGCGGAGCCTCGCCGCAGTGCCCAGGCAGGGGGCGGGGCAGGGCGCGGAGGGCGGGGCCTCGCGCAGTCCGCAGGCGGCGGGCTTACCTGAATTCAGTCGCGGGCAGGCAGGGTGCTCTTGCAGTCAGTGTTGCTCCTTCAGTCCGTCAGAGCTCCGAGGTGCACCCCCGACATGGTTTCACCACGTGTCCTTCCGGTTCATTTTCTGAAGGACAAAATAGCAACACAGTAACTAACTGAGGACAGGAGAGACTGGCAGGAGCTCTCGCCTCCGAGCTGTTGCACTCGCAACAGAGTTACGTTTAGAGACAGGCCACACTGCATGTTAAGAAATGTGTCAATGATTTTACTCAGAAACGCTGATGTGAAAGGTCATAATGGACAAGCAGACAATGCTTTTAAACTTTCAGTTAATTTACTTCGAAATGCAAGATAGTTAACAGTGTTAAATACGTTTCTAGGTTTGAAGCTAAAACTAAGTGCACTTAATATGTAGATGGCCCAGTGACCAGACAATTTGTAAGAGTACTGCCGTCTTTAACACTCTGGTGCAGTTAAGAAACAATTTAATAAGTGAGAAACATTTTAAACCTGTAACTATTTCTTAGAAATAATGTGATTTTAGTCATAACAAAATACAATCTGGTGATGACCAGGGTGGTTCCAAATGTCAGCTGAATACTATTTTAGAACAACAACAAAAGACATTATCTTCATCAATATAAATTTAGAAATTTATTAACACTCTATCAAGATTTTCTGCGATATTGTGTGTTGGGAACTACTGACTGTTCTAACTGGAAAGGACAATAGCCAGATGATTTCACACTATGCTGTCAGAGAGCATTTGTTTTGTTTATAAACAAAGGGTGAACCAGCACGGCAGGAGACAGAGGACGCCCCGGCTCAGTCGGTAAAGCCGTTGTTCCTGCGGCCAAGCTCCACCACGCTCAGAGACGCCCATTAACCTGAGCCTACGGGAACACAGCCCAAGTGTTCACGGGTGCCAGCGAAGTGCGTCGGACAAATTAAGGACCCTGAGGGCCCTCCGTGCTGCTCGTAACCGGCAGGACCACAAACCCGCTAGAAGGTCCTGGGCCCCGCCTCTTGCATTACCTCACTATAAAGAAAATACTCAGGGTGCTTGGAGAGGGGGTTTGAAATAAGATAACACACAATTTCCCATGAAATAAACAGGCAGCCTATAAACTGCAACCACAACAAATTTTATTATTTTCCCTGGTCAGAATTTATTAAGTAAGACAAACACATAAAGAACAGAATAATTTGGATATACGAGGTTGGACAGTTAATTTCCTGAACTCATCCTAGAAAATGTGCTGCACACCTCACTGCTGAATGTCACTACGGTCACCTCAGAAGGACTCCCCTTGGGACGCCGTGCACCGACGCCAGCGCCTAGTCCACCCTTCAGGGCAGTTTGGGAACTCTTTTTCTGGAATGGCTGTCAGAGCTGTTGTTGCATCACCCTTGGGATGGTTATGACACCTCTCTGAGTTGTTTGCACAGCACGGTCGATGTAATTGCAGGGTGGCAAGTTCGTGAACTTAATTGTCAGATTTTGGGGATGACGACAGCTCTGGTGGCCATTCCCGAAAAAGAGTTCCCAAACTGGTTTGAAGGGTGGACTAGGTACTGGTGTTGGTGCACAGCGTCCCAAGGGGAGGACTTCGAAGGTGACCGTAGTGACATTCAGCAATGAGGCGTGCAGCACTGTTTCTAGGATGAGTTTGCAAACTTAATTGTCTGACCTCGTGTGCACATGGAGCTACAAGGTTTTTAAACTATCCTGAAAAATCAAGGCTGAAAGGAGAATGAGAGTATGTTTGTTTTCTGTCAAAGTTTACAATAATTAGTTATTTTAAATACAGTGAGCTTTTGATACAAATTATGATTTGTGATTTTATTTACAGCGAATGTACCCATCTATAATCGAAAATCTCTGAGGAGAGCAATGTGGTTTGTGGCCTTTTCCTGTCTACCGATACTCAAAACACACACACGTGCACATGTACATGCAGATACGCATAATGTAAGGGCAAGAAACTCTTCTCAACACTAATTTTTCTATTTAGAATATGATTTCTAAATTTAACTTTACATGACACAGGCAAATGCCCCAAACATTGTCAAATTGTCTACAGCCGTGGTGTCCAACCTTGTGGCGTCCCTGGGCCACGCCAGAAGAAGCAGCAGTGTCTTCGGCCGCATGTACGATACACGAACACTCACGACAGCTGATGAGCTGTAACAATGGTCGCCAAACAATCTCTTAATGTTTTAAGGAAGTTTATGAAATTTGTGTGGGGCCACATCGAAAGCCGTCCTGGGCCGCAGGTTGGACACGCTTGGTCCAAACGGAGAAGCGAGGCCCCGTCTGGACAAACAGCACTGCCCCGCACCCCTGTGCTCCCGGTCCTGGCGGGCAGCAGGGCCGAGCACACGTGTGGGCGCCGCGTGTCCGGACGCTGAGGGCCGCGGAAGCTGAGTGCTTTGTGGACACTCAGTGCCACCTGTCTCCGTTGTTCTCACTTCCCGAGGTCCACACCTGCCCCCTCCATCAGAACCACCAGGGCAGCTACCTAGAAAACTTGACATTACCGATTCCGAAATCATTACAGAATGCTTTTGAGAGATCACCCCTCTTTCCGTGAAATACGAGGGCTGTCTGGGACGTCTCCAGCCACGTAATATGCAAACTAGAGGCATTTACGACTGGATTTTTTCCCGGACAGCCCTCGTATTAGTAAACACTCGTACTGCCAATATTCCTACATTATGTCTAGATTAGTGAGACCCACCTTAGCCCCGGGGGGTGTGAACCTCTCTGAAGTTCAGGCTCCTCTCTGACAGCAATAGGACTGGACTGTCCGAAACGTAAAGTATTTCCTTTAGCCCCAAAACACCGAAATACTCAGGGTCCCCAGGGCCTCGCAATGGCACCTGACGTGACCGTCTGGCCAGCGACCCGTCTGTACTAGACGTGAGCTCCTCCACTTGTGAGCTTGCTCAGGTCGCCTCCCTGTGTCTGTTTACACAGCAGGTCACACTGACAGCTTTGAGTGTCAGCTAAGGGACACCGGGGACTGCTGTCCAAATGCCTTTCTGCCCAGGAGTGCTTTAGAGACCCCACCGGCGGCAGGAGCAGCAGGTGTGCTCCGCCCTCTGGCCTGGGAGGCTCGGCCCAGCCCCTGGCCCCCTGTGACTTCCCAGCAGGTCAGCTCGGTGAGCTGCAGACACTCCTGTCCTCGCTGCTGCGGCCTCCTGGGATCCGTCCTTGTCCAAATGACCTTCTCGTTGACCGTTGTGCTTAAGGGCACGTGGCGGTCTCCCTGGCGGTCTCCCTGGCGGTCTCCCTGGCGGTCTGAGTCACCGCGCCTCCCGGGCTGCTCTGAGCCCAGTCCGCCTCGCGGTGGCCGGCGGCGTCCCCCCGAGGGCGCGGGCAGGCGCTTTGGGCGGTTCGGAAGGTCCCCCCACCCCCCACGTGGCCTTCCCCGTCTCAGTATTTCCCGTCGTGTTTCCCAAACCGCTCGGCCAGGGACCCCTGAGCCCAGCACGACGGAGAAGGGCAGCAGCGAATGGCACCGGTACCGCGGAGCTCCTGTGGACGAGGCGTCTCAGCACCGCGACCCTCCAGCTAGCCCCTGAGCCCGAGGTAGCCCAAGCCGAGACCCGGATGCGAGTCCAGCACGTCCCGGGGTCTGGACACCAGCACTGCAGGGGGCTCCCACGGGGCCTTCCAGGTGTGGTGACAGGTGGAGGGCAGCCTCTGCACGGGCCTGTGCGACGGACGCAAACAGGCTTGTGACAGCGCATCTGGCCGTGGGGACCACAGCGTACGCTGTGCACGCCCTCCCCTCACGATGGCAGCTCCCGTCCCCACCCACCCGGTTCTACCCACACGACCTTGCTCGGCACGGGCCTGTGTATGATCAAAACCGGACGCGTGGGTGCTGGGCTGCGGGGGCTCTCGGACCTCATGTGGGATTCGTGTGTGTGTCCCCTCAGGGCACGGTGGCCACGAGGGGCAGCGCCGTGGTACGGCGCGGGGGGCGGCACGGACAGCGGCCCACCGGTGACACCCAGTGATGCGCCTCACGCTTACGTGGGCACCTGTGTGGACGCGTGGAGACCGTCTGCAGTGGGTCCAGAGCCACCGGTGACGGCCACCATGTTGTGTAAAACGAGTGGGGTTTGGGGACTGAGGACTTTCACTTTTTCCCGTCAAAACTTCGAATTGTTTATATGTGAGTGACAAGGGAAACTCATGTAGCGTTCAAAGAACAAACTAAACTGAAAAAATGCCTATTACTGTTTTCAGGGGTGGTGCGTCCATGGCTGTAAAGAACAACGAATAAATTCAGGTTAAAAAATTCTACTTCCAAAGTCACATAGAAAGTGCAGGCAGCTTGGACTCTCCGGAACCGACACCGTCTGCTGCTTCACGACGTGCTCGAACCGGGTCCTGGGGTCTGCGGACGGTCCACGCACCAGGCACCAGGCAACGCGACGAGCAATCAGTTCGAGGCCAATTAGAATCTTAGCTCATTAAACACAAATGTCGATGATACAAAATGGTATAAAACGGCAAGTACCCAGGGAAGCAGCGCAAACAAAGGCCACTCGGCGCCGTGTCCGCAGGAGAGGGCTGCTCTGGACAGCCGGCGTCCGGCCTCCAGCCCCGGGGCCACCAGCAGTGGGGACAGGGGGCTCTCTCGGCCTCGCAGTTTGGCTGTGAGCTGAGGGCCACTCGGAAAGAGTGCGAATTCATCCCCACGGCACGACCCGAGCCAAAGCGCACAGGCACAACGGCTTTCGGGGCCTTTGAGCGTCCCAGTGAAGGTCACTCGTCCACCAGGTTGCCTCTGTCCCCTGTTGGAAGACTTGGACGCTGAAGTCCAGAAACGCCGATGTGCACAGGGAGGGCAGGTCCAGGACCAGGTCGCTTCCCCAACCACGTGGAGGCCGGTGACGAGAAACCTGAGGATGACCTCCAGGTCACTGTACGGCAGTCTTTGGGGCGCACAAACATGGGTCCGGCCAGCTAGTGGGCCCCGCGGTTCACGCCTCACACACGTTACCTGCGTGGGTGGCCCGGGGTGTGCGTCCAGGACGTCGGGGGGCAATCCCCATGCACCCCCCACCGGCAGGATGGCACAGGATTGGGCCAAGGCGCGGCCACGTCCGTGCGCGCAGGTTCTCGGGCCCGCGCCCCTGCCCGACGCTGTGAAGCAGCACATGAACCGCGGTCGAGGCCTCGGAGCCCTCACGCGCCGCCCGGTCTGTCCCCAGGGAGCCCTGGGCCTGGGTCCTACCTGCCCCTTAGCTGAGTCCCGTCACCTCCCCGCTGCTCCCCCGTCCTGTGCCTGCGCCGTGAGGAGGAGCCGGCGCTTCTAAGCCGTCACCCCAGGCTCTGTAACAAGCCAACACCGACGTCACAACTCAGCTACCCGGGTCACACACAGAACCCCGCTGTCCAGTCTCTGCCGCCAGCACCCGGCAAACACACCCCCGAAGTGACAGTCACACGTCCCCGTCCGACGCCACCGTGCCTGGGTGAAGGGCAGCCAGGGGCCGCGTGGCAAGGTGGGGAGGACACACCTGGACACACGGGCCTGAGGGAGGGGCTTTGAGGAGCGTGACAGCAGCGCCCACGCCGACCCGCAGGACCCGCACACGGGACCGGTACCTGAGGACGTGGGCCCTGTCACAGGAGCGTGTCTTTACAGGGGACACACAGGCCTCAGGCAGCAACTTGCAGTCGCTATTGACTCAAACCACGTGGCTCTCCGCACGCAGCCCGGTCAGCGTGGGCCGGCCGCACCCACACGTGCTCGTCTTCACACGCTTCTGCACACGTGAGAACACGCCGTGCGGTGGGACAGGGTCCGGAGGCGCGTGCACGGAGCGCTGGCTCTCACGAGCCCGTGTTGTCCCCCGTGACCGAGCGCAGCCCCAGGAGGGCGGGCCGGGGCGCCTCTCGCCGCTGTCTGCGGGGGGCTGTCCCCGTGGGTCCCCTCCCCGTGGGTCCTGCAGGAGCGGGGGTTCGCGAACCGCTGGCTGTGGACGGGAACACCGGGCCTGCCCGGCCCAGACCCAGCTCGGCCCCGCGGCAGGAACGGGACCGAGAACCCCGCGAGCAGAGCGCCGGCCCCGTGGAGCAGGCGAGGGCGAGCGTGACCTGTGACCTCTCATCGCGTTCTCATCAGAAGTGCCACCCGGAGTGCCCGGGGCCTGCAGGGTCACCAAGGCGGGGAGCTGGGGACACTCCCAGAGGACTGGCAGCAGAGCCCTGAGTAGTTCGTGTCCTCTGCGGTGAGGAAGGCCCAGAGGACGTTCCTGGGGAGGGGATGGTGGACACAAAAGCACAGAGCGGTGAGAGAGAAGCGTGTGGGGCATCCGTGCGGGGGTGGAGGGTCCCCTCCATCCCGTGGGACACAGGAACCACGTGGGCTAGCAAACAGGGCCGAAACGGAGCAGCTCCCACTGTAGAAGCATGGCTGTGGGACCGCGGTGAGTGACACGCACGGGGGCTGCAGCGGAGGGGACGGAGGTCCTCCGGGGGGCAGCCAGGGGCCGAGCCACTGCCCCCGCCTCCCAGCTTCGCAAACCTTCCTGTTTTCATGGCCCCGAGGGCAGCTTAACGGGCAAAGCTGTCTGTTCGCGCAGCCTGAGAGAGTGCCCAGTGCCTGGGGTGGCGGCCGCCTCACTGTCCTCGTTGGGCCTGGAGGCTCCCACCCAGTCACAGGAGCCCCGGGTGACAAGGTAAAGATCTACGTCCCTCCCACAGCCCCAGCTGTTTGTAAAGGTTGTGACACACACACACTCACACACTTACACTCACACACACACTCACACACACTCACACTCTCACACACACACACTCACACACACACTCTCACACACACTCACACTCACTCACACTCACTCACTCACACACTCACTCACACTCACACACACTCTCACACTCACACACACACTCACACACACACT
>PVJL010018582.1:0-15598 GCA_004026885.1 Lyroderma lyra | reverse complement strand
TCTCCCATTCAGTTGGCTGTCTCTTTGCCTTGTTGATGGTTTCTTTTGCTGTGCAGAAGCTTTTTAGTTTGATATAGTCCCATTCATTTATTTTTGCTTTTACTTCCCTTGCCTTTGAGGACAGGTTCATGAAGTCTTCCTTGAGTCCTAGGTCTATAAGTTTAGTACCTATGTCTTCTTCTATACAGTTTATTGTTGCTGGTCTTATATGAAGGTCTTTAATCCATTTCGAGTTAATTTTTGTATATGGAGAGAGATCACAGCTCAGGTTCATTCTTTTGCATATGTTTTTCCAGTTTTCCCAGCACCACCTACTAAAGAGGCTGTCTTTTCCCCATTGTATGTTTTTGGCTCCTTTATTGAAAATTATTTGTCCATAAATTTGTGGGTGGGTTTCTGGGTTTTCAGTTCTAGTCCATTGGTCTATATTTCTGTTTTCCTGCCAGTACCAAGCTGTTTTGACTATTGATGCTTTGTAATATAAATTGAAGTCAGGGAATGTAATGCCACCAGCCTTATTCTTTTTATGTAGTATTGCTTTGGCAATTCGAGGTCTTTTATGGTTCCATATACATTTAGTAATTCTTTTATCTATTTCACAAAAGTATGATTGTGGGATTTTGATGGGAATTGCATTAAATCTGTAGATTGCTTTGAGCAGAATGGCCATTTTAACAATGTTAAGTCTTCCTATCCATGAACAGGGGATATTTTTCCACCTCTTAAAGGCTGTTCCAATTTCTTTCAAAAGTGTCTTATAGTTTTCCGTGTATAAGTCTGTCACATTCTTTGTTAAGTTAATTCCCAGGTATTTCATTCTCTTTGTTGTGATAGCAAAGGGAATTGACTCCCTCATTTCTTTTTCTGTGGATTCATTGTTTGTATATAGGAATGCTGTTGATTTTTGTACATTGATTTTGTATCCTGCGACTTTACTATATTCATTTATTGTTTCTAATAGTTTCCTGGTGGAATCTTTGGAATTTTTTATATAAAGGATCATGTCATCTGCAAATAGTGACAATGTGACCTCTTCTTTCCCAATTTGGATACCTTTGATTCCTTTCTGCTGCCTGATTGCTGTGGCTAGAACTTCCAGTACTATATTAAATAGCAGTAGTGACAGGGGGCCCGGCCTCCATGTCTTGTTCCTGATTTTAGGGGAATAGGTTTCAGCTTTTCCCCATTCAGTATGATGTTAGCTAAGGGTCTCTCATATATGGCCTTTATTATGTTGAGATACTTTCCTTCTATACCTATTTTGTTTAGTGTTTTGATCATAAGTGGATGTTGTATCTTGTCGAAAGCTTTTTCTGCATCAATTGAAATGACCATATGGTCTTTATCTTTGATTTTGTTTATGTGGTGTATCACATTGATTGATTTTCGTATGTTGAACCATCCTTGTGCTCCTGGGATGAATCCCACTTGATCTTGATGTATGACTTTTTTGATGCATTGTTGTATTCTGTTTGCTAATATTTTGTTTAGGACTTTTACATCTGTGTTCATCAGAGATATTGGCCTATAATTTTCTTTCTTTGTGTTGTCTTTGCCAGGCGCTGGTATTAGGGTAATGTTGGCCTCATTGAATGAGTTAGGAAGTATTGCTTCCTCTTCAATTTTTTGGAAGAGTCTGAGGAGGATAGGTGTTAATTCTTCTTTGAATGCTAGGTAGAACTCGTTGGTGAAACCATCTGGTCCAGGGCTTTTGCCTTTAGGGAGATTATGGATAGTCATTTTAATCTCTTTGCTATCGATTGGTCTATTTAGATTATCCAGTTCTTCTTGGTTGAGTCTGGGTAGGCTGTAAGTTTCTAGAAACTTGTCCATTTCTTCTAGGTTGTTAAATTTAGTGGCATAAAGTTCTTTATAATATTCTCTTATAATCCTTTGTATTTTTGTGGTATCAGTGGTAATTTCTCCCCTTTCATTTCTAATTTTGGATATCTGTGTCCTTTCCTTTCATCCTTTTATTAGTCTCGCCAGGGGTTTGTCAATTTTGTTGACTTTCTTAAAGAACCGGCTCTTCATAATATTAATTTTTTCTATTGTCCTTCTGTTCTCTAAGTGGTTTAGCTCTGCTTTAATTTTTCTTATTTCTTTCCTTCTGCTGACTTTGGGTTTTGTCTGCTCTTCTTTTTCTAGTTCTTTAATATGGGATGCTAAGATGTTTGCTTGTGATTTTTCTTGTTTCTTAAGATAGGCCTGTAGTGATATAAATTTCCCTCTTATCACCTCTTTCGCTGTGTCCCAATAATTCTGATATATTGTGTTTTCATTGTCATTAGTTTCTATATATTTTTTAATCTCATCTTTTATTTGTTCTTTTATCCAGTCCTTTTTAAATAAGCTGTTGTTTACTCTCCATGTGTATGTGGTTTTTTCTGCTTTCCTTTTACAGTTGATCTCCAATGTCAAAGCTTTGTGGTCTGAGAATATACTTGGTATGATTTCGATCTTCTTGAATTTGCTGAGGCTACTTTTGTGTCCCAGCATGTGGTCTATCCTTGAGAATGTTCCATGTGCACTAGAAAAGAAGGAATAGTCTCTTTTTGCTGGATGAAGTGTCCTCTAAATGTCAATTATGTCCAATTGTTGTAATGTGTCATTTAGAGCTGATGTTTCCTTATTTATTTTCTGTTTGGATGATCTGTTAGTGGGATGTTTAAGTCTCCCACTATGATTGTGTATTCATCAGTTTCTCCTTTCAAATCTGTTAGTAGTTTCTTTGTATATTTTGGTGCATCCTGGTTGGGAGCATATATATTAATTAGTGTCAAGTCTTCTTGTTGTTGTATTTTGTCTTTTATCATTATGTAATATCCATCCTTGTCTTTTACTATCTTTTTTAACCTGAAGTTTATTTCATTAGATATCAATATGGCAACTCCTGCTTTTCTCTAGTTACCATTTGCTTGGAGTATTGTTTCCCATCCTTTCACTCTGAGTCTGTGTTTGTCCTTATGGCTGAGGTGTGTTTCTTGGAGACAGCATATGGATGCATTCTGTTTTTTAATCCAGTCTGCTACTCTGTTTCTTTTTATTGGTGAGTTCAGTCCATTAACATTTAGAGTGATGATTGTTATGTGAGGGTTTCCTGTGGCCATTACTTATTTCTTTCTTTGTTTTTGTTTGTTTGTTTGTTTGTTTCTTGTTGCCCCAACTTTGTTCCTTTTTTCCTGATGTTTGGTTTCAGGTTGAAGAGCCTCCTTCAGTATTTCTTGGAGTGCTGGCCTTGTGCTGGCCAATTCCCTCATCTTCTGTGTATCTGAGAAGGTCTTTATTCCACCTTCATATCTGAAAGATAATTTTGCTGGATAATTTATTCTTGGCTGTAAGTTTCTGTCTTTTAAATTTTTGAATATTGGATTCCAGTCCCTCCTGGCTTGCAGAGTTTCTTCTGAGAAATCTGATGCCAGCCTGATGGGTTTTCCTCTAAAGGTTATAATTCTTTTTTCCCTGGCTGCCTTGAGAGTTGTCTCTTTGTCTTTAGTTTTGGACATCTTTAGTACCATTTGTCTTGGAGAAGATCTGTTAGGGTCCAGGTATCTAGGGGACCTGTTTTCTTCTTGAACTTGGGGTTCCAGGTCTTTCCATAGAATTGGACAGTTCTCATCTACTATTTGTTTGAGTATGCTCTCTGTAGATTGCTCTGCCCCCTCTTCTATTCCTATTATCCTGATGCTGTTTTGTCTCATGGAGTCAGATAGTTCTTGCAGAGTTCTTTCAATCCTTTTGGTTGTATATTCCCTCTCTTTCTCTTTCTGAGCTGTTTCCATGTTCTGATCTTCGATGTCACTAATTCTTTCCTCCATCTGGTTGGCCTTGTTTCCTATGGCAGTTATTTCATTTCTTACTTCTTTTATTGTATTATTTATCTCTCACATTTCCATCTCAATCTTCCTTATGTTTTGAATTTCTTTGTTAAATTGTTCCTTTTGTTCATGGAGTTCCTTTTTTATGTCATTCATATCCTTTTTTATGTCATTTATTTCAGCCATGGTGCTCTGCCAGTATGTTTTCATTTCTCTCAGAGCCTTTAGAATGGCTACTTTAAATTCTCTGTCACTTAGTTCAGAACCTTCTATGTCTAAGAAGCTGTCTTGATGAATTTCCTGATCTTCTGAGGAGTTTTAATTTTTAAGGAATTCATCCTGTCTGCTGGGTTCTTCCTCTTTGACATGAGGACGTTATGTTCAGTAGTAGTGCCCAGAAGCCCAGATTGGTACTTTTTTTGTGTCTTGCTGTAGGGCCGACACGAGGTGGCACTGGGGCAGGGGCAAATTTTGGGAGAGAGAGGGGTTGTTTATTTCTTATTTCTGGTTTCCTGCTACGTTTGGAGGTAGTGTGCATCTATCATGGTCCCTCTGCTTCCTGTAGTTAGTTAGTTGGTTGGCGAGGCTATAGGAAAGGGGAGAGGCCAACAAAAGGCACACTGGGGAAGGTCCACCTTCTGCCCTGTTCTGGGGAAGTTCGGTGATGCGGGCCGAGGCTGCTCCTGCTGGCTGGGGCTAATGCTATCAAATCTGCGTTTTTTCCCGGGCTGCTTCCACAGCCAAATGTTGGGGCAGAATCTGCAGGCTCACACTGCTGTTAGAGGACCCAGGGGCACGTGAGCAGGTGTGCACACAAGTTCAAAGCTGTGGGTCTGACCCCACGGTAGGAAGGCAGCCAGCTCTCCTCTGCAGCAGCTCTGCAAACATTTTTTGGAATATAACGTTTTGTTCTCTTTACCAGGAAGTTCAATTGACTGCATCACTCTCTATATTGTAGTGGTTGTTAATTATAGTTTCTTGAAATACAATAATAATTCCTATCTGTATATTCATGTCTTCATTTCAATAACATTTTCTTTCATATTATCTTTCATATTGAAATTATCTTATTTCATTTGATAATTTTTTTTAAATTTATGCCAATCATTGCTCTTTTAAATACTCCATTGTCTCTCTTCCATTTTCCTGTAGTCATTTCCATCACTTTGGACATTTACTTTGGAATTGGTATGGTTTTCAGAAGTCTCTCCCCCAGGTTATGGCTTCTTATTTTTCACAGTGTCACTTTTTTTCTTTTGGAGAATCAAAGTGAGTTCAGCAACAGCATTAAATTTTATCTTAATTTATATATTTAGTTCTACCAACTCCTTATTTTTCTTTCTGTCTCATGTGTTTTCTTCATTCATTCTTAATCAAATATTTAGATTTGTCCATCTCTTTCATTTTCCTGAAAAGAGAAAAGTAGTTATATTTTAAGTAGTTTCTATATTCCCTAAGGAATATATACTTTTAATTTTTAAGTGAGTTCTCAATATTTTGAATGCTGTGCTTCATGTCTTTAAAAAATATTCATTAATCCTCATGTTTTTCTTAGTTTATGGGAGTGTGAGCATGTGTACTTACATGCATCTGTGTGTCTGTGGTGGTTATATTTCTTTTAAATATCTATTTAGATGAGTATATTTCTTTGTAACTTTGGCTTCCTATTTGATAAAAAAAAGAAAACATAGATGTTAGAATCTCCATGATTTCCCTCCATTTTTACCTGACAAGTTTAGATGCTTATTTTTCAATTTTGAATTGCAAAGCCAAATACCTTTAGCCCTTCAACTCTGCAAGGGGGATGTAACTTGGAATAGTAAACTCAGGAAGAGGCAGGCAGGGGTATAAAGAGAGAGAACTGGGATCCAGACATGACATGCTGTTTCACCTGTAGTGTGAGGACCTCATAACACTGGAGTCACAATTTCCCCTCCCATCCTTCATGCTAATGTTGTCATTGGTTTTATACACATAGGCCCTGTACATACACACACACACACACACACACACACATACACACACACACACACATACACACACACACACACACACACACACTCACGCACGCACGCATGCACGCATACACACACAGAGATGTATAATCACAATATGGTAGTGTTATTTCTACTTTAATATTTATATTAAAGATAATATTTTAATAGTATTTTAATTTAGAATAGGGGTAATCACACTGTACCAATAGGTCAAATCCAGTAAGCTATCAGTCCACACTTATTAAAATGGCATAAATGCATGCATACATCTGAGTATATAAATACATACATGTTAACAACACAAAATGTTTCAGAGAATATGGGACAATTGAGGTGCTTGTGCATTAGTACTGTGAAAGGAAAAGGGCATGAGACTTTGGAAAACATTTCTACTTCTAGAATGTACTCAAGAGAAATGAAAATACCATTTCACAAATAGATTTGTACTAGATAATTTATGGGCTCTTTATGTTATGCTAGTCCCAAACTGGAAACAACTCAAATGTTCATCAACAGGATACTGGGTATACATTTACAATATTTATAATGCGGAATGCTACTTGGCAATTAAAAACAAAGGAAATACTGAAACACAGAGCAACATGAATTCATCTCATGAATATTACATTGAGCAGAGGAGCTGTGTTTCTCTTTTACATGAAATTTAAGAACATAAAAAACACTTATCTATTGTGGTGGAAATTAAAACAGTGATACCTAGGTGGGTTGGGTTTTATTAAAATGAGATTAAAAGAATTTCTTGAGGTGATAAGAATATACAATGCCTTGTTTCTATAAGTACTCTGATATAAAGTAGAGAGGTCAATCATATAATTTCTAACAGTAAATTTTAACATCCTCAAAGCAATGAGAATGGTGATATTCAAAAGAGCTTTCAGTGTACGTGTAGACCTGGGAGTAATTAGGAAACAGGAATATTAAAACGTTTGTGAGTAAATGTCTTATCACTCCCTCCCTCCACCAAAAGCAAAGGAAATATTGCATTGAAACCCACAACAGTGACAATGAATTTCGTAAATAAATGAACAAACCAAAACTCATGTGAAATATGGAGCCAAGAGATCAAGATTGAAGTCTGATAATGATCATAGGTTAAATGGACGAGTTGTTGTAGTGTGTTAATGGCAATGAGGTAGACTAAACTTGTGTTCAAACAACTGAAATTTAAATGCATAGCTTTATCCTGTAGGAAAGGCATCTGGCAGGAAGCGAAGCGCTGAAATCTCCAGAGGTCATTATATCCTGGTGAACTTCTTCATTAAATGTAAGTGGTAAACTTTTATGGTAAGCATGAGTTTTAATTTAAGGCAATGGGAATTCAGCGATCTTAGAGATGTTTTATTCAATTAGGGTTGTTACATGTAATGTTTATCTTAAGTCTAAGAATAAAACTCAGAAATTCACATTTCATGTGCAATTTTTTTAATCACTTTGATTCACTCTTAGACAAGAGAACAGGTAAAAACTGTGGTAATAATATCTTTAAAAATCCTTTTTTCATAAGAAAAAAATTTCTTTAAAACCTGCAGTCCATAGATCTTTTCCATCGCTGCAGCTAAATGAAGTTATCCAAGTATAATCTTCCATGGAGTTCTAGCACTCATGAAATGTTATGTCTCTCATCATCTTTCCGTATCTCAATACAAGACTGTCAATTTTGTGATGATGTATGCATTTCAAAGACATTTTCCAAACACTGCACTCAATAACGGACCATTTGTTTAAGAGGGTCAGGAGTAGTTCAAACTTCATAATGTGTAAAAGTGTGTAAAAGTTGCTAGATATTACCTTATACTTTATGTTACTGACAAGTTACGGTTATAATTTAAGGGAGGTTGTTATGACCTTGGTACCCAGACTCTAATAAATTATCACCATGTTTAGTAGCTAAAATTCAACCACTTAATCAGAGGTCATACTTGATTTTTCACAAATATAAGTTGTTCTTTCCCTCATCTAAGCCCCTAGTGCATTAGCATCACTTGTTCCTGAGTCTCTAGTTCAGTGGACATTGTTGGTGCTTACATTGGTTTTGTATAAGTAGACAACATGTGATATGAGAAGCATTGGATCTAGATTTAGGGGTCATGAAGCCAAGCTCTGCTCTGGTGCCCTTTTGCTGTGATTACGGGATGTATGCCTAAAACTAGCAAGGTTTTCTACTCTGTTGCAGGTATTTGTGAGGTCAAATGAGGTCATGAGGACAGACATTCTTTAAAGCCTATAAAGCATTGTAAAACCACAAAACTTTACTTTAGTCATATGTCTGAATTTAGGGAGTTGGTTACATATTGACATTGATATCCACATCCTCATCACAGAACTATGACACTTAGAACTCTCTACACACATATTCATCATCCCTGTTACGTACATGGATTCCTCAGCTTCCATGGTCTCTTGGCATCAAAGTTGTAGCTTTGGAAGCTGTTCTTAAATATATGAATGTTTTAGGGTGCTCATTTAACACTCGGAGGGTATAAAATACTAACCGATTTTTATAATTGTTTTCTTATAAACAATTATATAACTTTCTATAAAAAGTTAAATGAGCCTGTGAACAAGTCATCATTCTCTTTGGCAGAAGAGCCCAAGATAGACAACTTAAAGGATGTGCCAACAATTATATTGTTAGCGAGTGAAAGTCTAAGAACAGAGCTTACTTTTCCTATTTTTAAATAAGATAAAAATATTGCAATGTAAATATAACACTTCCAACACAGCCCATCTGTGGTCACTCTTAAACCCAACGGTGAGTCCCTGGGCTTGGTCCAAGTGGAGGCTCAGTAAGTGGGCTTTGCATGAATACAGTGGGAAGCAAAAAGATGTGTGAGAATGAGAGCAGGAGCAAAAGTAATTCCGAAACAAGAACAATGGCCATGTTTATTAGAAATCAATACTCACAAAAATGAAAATATAGGCAGCTCTTTGGAAAAGAGATGTTCACTATCTTGTTCTAGCAAAAGGTCAAAAGTAAATATTGCTCTAAAACAGATACATAGAAAATTTTAATTGAATGAAAGATACAAGCAACATTTAGTGTATTTATAATGATTAAAAAACAGATGGGAAGATTTGTTAAAAGATTCAAAGTCTAGTATAATATTCTAAGGAAACTGTTTTTAGTGGGAAACTTGGAAAAAGCTTGAATTTTGGCAACCTTCTTTATTCATTTCCATAGTCATTTAAAGAGGTAGATTTATGTGTGTTTTATGTGGTTCTGATACAGGTTTAATAAATATTAATGATTTATGTTTGTACAAATCCTTAGGATATTTAAGTGTTCATAAGTCATGTAGCTTACAAAGTCATCACAGTTTACTGTTTCTTCTTCTTTTCTTACTGAACTAGTCATGTACTCACATTCCCTAGGGATATGCAGGGGAGAACGGGAGTGGGGGGTGGGACAAGGGACCTATCACAATGGCTACTCTGGAGAAAGGTGAGTTCAGTAAGAAGGGGAGTGGAAACCTATCTTGAAAGGATGACAGTACCCAGAATGATAACAATTGCTCTTACATTAATTAGGTATTGAAGGCATCAAGTATTCATATCCGATTAAGCTTGATAACTGCAGATCACTGTGTGACGTTCCATAATGAGAACGATAACAAATTATTTTGATTCATCAATAGGTTGACCAATCATTCCCATTTTAAATGGGACAGAAAACAAACGGTCAGCCTCGTCTCACGAAGCTAAAGTCAAGGTCAGCAGGCTGATCATACATACTATTTGAAACGGGACAGACTATTGTCTGTTCCACTTAAAACGGTATGTCTCATCAACCAAACCCAAGCACCGCCGTGTCTTCTCAATATAAAGGGACACTGTAAAGCAGAAAAACAGAACCTTAAAGCATCAGCATTTGTTCTGCCTGGGTCCACATAGTGCTGTCATACGATCGCAGACCCTAGGCAATGTATAACATGGCCTCAATTGAGGATTGCGACCAGAACTTAAAAGGAACTTTTCATTAACTACTTGGCTGCCACTGCCTGGAATTATTGGCAAATCTAAAGCCAACAAATAAACAAAGAAAGAGAAACACTTTCCCTACAAGCAAATAGGCACTGCTGAGCCAGTTATTGTCTCGTTGATATTGAGTAGGTCAGAATTTCACAGTAGGAATAACAGGGTTTCCTTTTTTAACACCAGAGGAAAATACCAAAATTTCCATATTCTGTGGCTTTCATTAATTTGTTTTGTAAGATACTGTTCTTACAAAACTCAGTAAAACAAACACACACACACACACCATATTGAATTTATTAATTCAAATGTTAATCTCCATATCAAGAACTATTTTTTTCATGAGAAATAAAGAAAAAATAATTTTTTCTTCTCCTCTTACTCTACTACTTTAAAAGAAACATCTTTTCTACATTTTGTTACCTTTCTAAAATTTCTGCATCAGGGCCTGGGCCCAGTAATGGCACAGTTGCTGAGAACTGTGCTTTTCTGAGTTGCAGAGTCTACCCCGCCCTTTGGAAAGTAAAGGGCCCCAAAATCCGGCATTAGGATCCCTCTCTACCGGTTCAGAGAAACCTGAAGGAGGTCCAAATGATGCTCAAGTAATCACCACTCTTCCGCCAGCTTGTAAATTCCCGGGCACTTACCGACGAATGTGCACGCGACCCCGCGTACCCGCGCGCGACCCCGCGTACCCGCGCGCGACCCCGCGTACCCGCGCGCGACCCCGCGTACCCGCGCGCGCCTGATCTCGGACGCCCACCACTCCGAATGTTTCCAAAAGCTTTCCAAATCTTTGGTGACCGTCTTTCTAGAATGCCTGTTATCAACTAGAACACTAGACAGCGAAGATAAATGGCAGAGCAGATTTTCAATCTCAGATTCTTGCTGTTCCCTCACTGTTCTTTCCCTTCAGCTATTTTTATCATTAGAAACATCTGTGAGGAGAAGAGCCAGATGTGAAATAGCCTGGAAACCCGTTTACTGAGAGGTGCTCTGAAAAAAAATAAAACATGACCGTATCAGTTGTTTTCACTTAGGAAAAAGTGAAGGCATGCTTGAAACACTGCATAGGCTGCATTATAAAAATAATCTTCAAAGTATATTTTATTTTTAAATCATTGCTCATTAGATAAGGAGCATTGCTGTATTATAGAAAGAGTCCTGGAGTGGGAATTTTGTTTCTATTATCTGCTTTGTACTTTCAGGCTGTCTGTTAATCTTCGTTCCTGTATTTAAAGGATGTAAAATTTTAATGAACTAATGTGTATGGCTTCGTGACTTTAGAGCATGATGTTTAAATGTGAAGGAAACTTATTAGTAATGGAAAAAACATTAATCAGTAGTCAAGAGACTAGGTTTTATTTGTAGGAGAATGTGTGCACGTTCTAGAATTACAATGAGCTTGATTTGCACCCTCACTCTGCCACTGCCTCGCTAAGCTGAATCAACTTATTTACTCTCTTTGGTCATCTCATCACTCATTTGCAATAAGAACAGCACTCTGCATTGTAAGGGCTGTTTTAAGGATTTATTGTAATAGTGCTACGTGTTTCCTAGTGCAGTAGCTCGTCTTTAATAAATGAATGCTGTTAATTGAAATATATCCAGCAAGTGTCTTTGTACCTGAGGATATTCTGTGAGACTTAACTCTCAGTCTTCTACGAGAATGACTTTCTCTTCTCTGAGACTTAAAAGAGACAACACATGAACTTGCCTAACGTAAATTAGATATTCAATAATCACTTACTAAAAGCCTCAGAGTCCAAAGATCATGGACTCCTCGTTCTGACTATGGTTTGACACCCGCACAGAATGTCAGCATCTCAACCACATGCCGCATCTTACCCAACACATTTTTATCTTTTTCAAAGGAAGTCACAGTGTGAAGTCAACCTTTGGAATGGAGAAAATGGGCACATTATTAAGGTCAAGGTGTGACACAAATAGTGGGGAGACTTCAGGGCTAAGCAGCGACCACCACAGAGTGGTGGCAACAGGGAAAAGAGGGCTCTGATATAGTGTGTGAGGCAATTAGAGCCAAGTCAAAAATGAAAAGACCAGTGTAAGAGGCCAAGAGAAGAAAGAAAACCTAAGTGTGATTGGGGTGATCTAGCTTTAGAGGGGAAAATTAATTAAGGATTAGGAAGCAACTGCTGTTGATGTTCTCACGTCCGTACTCTCGCTCTCTGTAAGCCAAGGGTGTTTACCTTTTATGGTAGCAGGAACCTCTTTGGGGATTTAATAGAATATGTTTACCTTTCTTTACCATATTCAAATGGACATTTGCTCAGAAGAGTGAGGGGTTCACGAGTGACCTGAAAGTCATTCATACACATTTTGTTTTTGTATGTGGGTAGTTCCCTGGCTGGGAATCGAACCCAGGCCACAGCGTTGACAGCGCCAGTGCCAAAGCCTTAAGCCACTACACCACCAGGGAACAAAGCCATTCATAGACTCCAGGTTAAGACCTTCTGCAATGAATATATATTCTTAATGAGGAAGTTACTTGGACATAGAATCAGATTTCAATAAATGTTCAGTGACATTCAACTAAGAGGACAAATGATGACTTCCACAGACAGAGATAGCAGCTCTTTTGCCAGGATAAGAAGACTTATTTTTAAATCTGGAATGCTTTTGCAATTACTGACAATTTGATTTGTATTATTTTCTTTAATTTGGCTTACCAAATTCCCCACTATAAACCTGTGAAAGATTTAGTAAATTTCTTGCCAAGACACCAAAATGTGTTTTTATTTAGGAACTCTGAGCATTACTGATTTGATTTCAAATATATCGATATTATAGTTTAACTTGGTGAGTATTTTTCCCCGTTTCTGGTGAAACTAGGAGTATAACTTAAATACTACCCAGTCATTTATAAATTCCTATCGTGCCTCTTTTTATGCACATTTTCCTAGCATAATTGCTTCACATTCTCACATGTGTACACTGAGGCCACAGGACAGAGACCAGCACATTTTTTTAGCACTATGTTTGCGTGACATGCCATATTGGTAAATTTCGTACCATCTCCACCACTTCCGTTACAACCACATCGAGGGCCAGGTGACGACAGCGGTCTCCCAGCTCTTCTCCTTACCTCACCATTTCCCAATTCGTTCGAAACACAGTAGGCTAACTGATCTTTCAGAAGGAAAGTGTTAGGGTGAAACATGGGGAACCATTATGTTTTAGGTTAGAATGCTGAGCATTACAAATCTCATACGCTTTGAGAAAATGCATCATGTCACTCGTTTGCTCAAAACCCTCTAATGGATTTTTATCATTCCTAGAATGTGTCCCAGACCCTTATCCTGCTCTACCGTACCAATGTGACATAGTCGTTGCCCAGGCCATTCAGCCATCTCAGACAGCACACCTCACTAACGCCAACCATGGTCATCTTGGCGGTCTTGGTGCTCCTTGAAAATTCCAAGGTGGTTCCTGCCGCAGGGCTTTTGAAAATATTATTCATCTGCCTAGCGTGATTTTTTCCCTCCAAACTTTCTCATGGCTGACTGTTTTTCAGCATGCAAATCTCAGCTCAAACATCGCCCTTTCGCAGAGCATCAGTTCCTACGTTGGCCTCACTATCTACAATATCTCTCTGCCCTTCATCACCCACCACTCCACTTGGCATCGTTTCCAGTCATTTTATCTGACATTATTATAACTGATGACTCTTTTCCCTGCCTGCCCATATGCATTTGTTTGTTTTCTTCTTAAATTGTTGGTTGTTCCTATAACATTGTAAAACACTTTGAGGGCAGGAATTGATCTGACTGACTGCTTCAGTCCCAATATTAGGAAAATATCTGAATATATTTTTTGTGCTTTGTTAAGACTATAAACTACACAACTTGACACTATGGTATATAATTTGAATTTTAGTTTCTTGATCTTATAGAACACATTCTATGTAACTATGTTGCTATTAACAATAGGCAAACATGACCTGTGAGTTTATGGTATACGAGTGCTCTGTGGAAAAAATCCAGCCATAGATGCTTCTATTTTTCATATTACATAGCTGGATACTTCCTGTGTCAGCCCTCATACAATGAATGCTTAAAAATAGTCCCTTGTCCTTCCCTTTACATGTGCATAGAGAATGATAAATATTTATGTTTCAAATTGAGTAGTTTTTCCTGATTAGATTAATAAGTGTGAGTTATATACCTGGTAAAGATAGTGATAGAGAGGAGGTAGAACACACACACACACACACACACACACACACGGGCTAAAAAAGGAGAATATCCTGTTTTTCTTTATCCAAATAGAAATGTTATATAAACAAGGTAAAGGGAAAATGACTTTGAATTAAGTTAGCTTAGAAAGAGTACTCATAATTGTCTGAAATATCTGCCACATATTTGTGTCCAGGGGGGTTAACTTAAAATCTGCCTCCTATAAATTAATGAATGGGAAAAGCTATCAGAGGAAAGTGAAAAAACATGTAGAAAACAAACCTCACTTAACTCTGATGCATTCATTAGAAACAAGTCCTTTGAGGAAGATCACTCTGTTATATTTTTTCTTTTTCTGGGCAAGTCATAAGTAAAAATAGAATAAATTTTGTCTGTGGGATTAAGAATTGAATTCAGTCAGGTAAATTCCTATGATTTTGTTTGAAGTCAGCTTTGAAGTTCAGCTCTGAAGTCCTCTGTGAATGTTCAATTTTACTATATTTGGAATTTCATTACTTTAAACATTAAAAGAAAAAATTTTTAGAAATCATGTGAGCAAAATGCTTTTACAACCCCAATAGTGCTAGTGATGCTAATAATTAAGATCTGAAACTAAAATGAGAAACGTATTTGAAAACTAAAAATACATAGTTATTCCAAAACACAGCAGCTACAAGTCAATGTTTCTCTCTTACAGCAAAGTCAAAGTACTAAAATAATACCTATAACATTAGGAAAATTATAGGGTTTTTCATATAAAAATGTAAACGGTCATACCTGTATAATTTTGTTCTGATACTCATCATTTTTGGTACTCAGTGTCTTTCCCAGAACCAATGAATGATGAATACTAAGGTAACACTGTATTTACTACCATTGCTTTTCCTTTTTGTATAAGCCTGATCTCATGTTGTCCTCTTTCTTTATTTTTTTTTAAATTCATTTTTATTATTAGACTTATTGGGGTGACATCTGTTAGCAAGGATTACATAGGTTTCAGGCATACAGTTCTACAGTGCATTGTCAACTTGATGTATAATAAGTTCACCACCTAATGTGACTTCTCTTTCCATCACCTTATATTTAGTTTCCCCCCTCCTCTCCCACCCCCTCCTCTTTCTCCCCTCCCTAACCCACTCGTCCCCAAATAAACATTAAACTATTGGTTGTGTCCATGGGTTATTTGTTTGTTCATTTGTTTTTTCTTTGCTTTCAGTTTTATATTCCGCATATGAGTGAAGTCATACAGTTCTTGGCTTTTTCTGTCTGGCTTATTTCACTTAGCATGATGATCTCCAGGTCCATCCATTTTGTTGCAAATGGCAATATTTCATCTTTTCTTACAGCTGAGTAATATTCCATTGTGTGTATGTACCACAGCTTCTTTATCCAGTCCTCTGTCGCAGGGCACTTTCGTTGTTTCCATGTTTTGGCCACTGTGAACAGCGCTGCAATGAACATTGGGGTACATAAGTCTTTGTGGACAAAGGTTTTCAAGTTCTTTGGGTAGATCCCCAGAAGGGGGATTGCTGGGTCAAATGGTAGCTCCATTCCCAATTTTCTGAGGAACCTCCACACTGCCTTCCACAGTGGT